>VDFB02252616.1:29022105-29113444 GCA_007258455.2 Sequoia sempervirens
TTGTCCCTTTATTGCCTTTCTTTCTACATATTGAATATCATATTCTCTTAAGATCATTACCCATTTTTCCAAACGTCCTATTAATGCAGCCCGACTTAATAGATATTTGAGGGGGTCAATATTTGCTACCAACTATGTCTGATGGCTCAACATATAATGTCTTAGATTTTGGGCTACAAAGACCATCGCTAGACAAGCACATTCAATTGAATTGTAATTCAGTTCATACCCGACCAGTGTCTAACTGATATAATATATGGCCCTTTCTTTCTCATCATGGTCGTTCTACACCAGCAATGCCCCCAGTGCCGAAGTTGTTGCTAAGATTTATAATATCAAGGTTTTCCCTGAATGCGAGGCATAAGGACTAGCGGTGATAGTAGGTAATCTTTTATTTTCTGAAAGGCCTCTTGACATTTATCTGTCCACACAAAAGGGATGTCTTTGCACAGAAGATATTGGAATGGTTGACACTTGTTGGCCAATTGTGCTATGAAGCATCAGATAGATTTCACCTTGCCTTGTAAGGTTCTGAGTTCACTGATTCCTCTAGGAGGAGGCATTTCCATGATGGCTTTTAATTTTACTGGATCGACCTCAATGCCTCTTTAGGAAAATATGTATCCCAAAAGTTTTCCAGATGTTACGCCAAAGACACATTTCTTAGGATTCAATCAAACTTTGTATTCTTCCAATCTTTTGAAAATTGTGTCTAATACTTTCATATGGTCTTTTCTTGTTACTAACTTATCCAAAAGGTCATCTACGTAATCTTCCATTATTTTATGCATCATGTCATGAAATATTGTGGTCATAGCCCTTTGATATGTGGCACTTTCATTCTTCAGACCAAAAGGCATGACATTCTAGCAATATGTACCCCAAGGGCAAGTGAATGTTATTTTATGTTGGTCTTTCATGGCAATATGAATTTGATTGTAGCCTGAGAAACTATCCATGAGGGACAACATCTAATATCCTACCATTATATCGATAATGATATCTATATTTGGTAGCAGAAAATAATCTTTTGGACATGCCTTGTTTAAGTCTCTAAAATATGTGCAGACTCAGATCATTCCATTTGGCTTTGTTACTAGCACAAGGTTAGATATCCATTTAGCATAATCAATAAACTGTATGAACCCAACATCTAGAAGTTTCTTCAACTCAACCTTGACTAATAGAGCGACTTGAGAATGCATTTTGCGTAGCTTCTATTTAACTGGTTTGGCATTTGGCAATAATGGTAGATGATGCAGAACCAGTTCTGGGTCTAGTGCAGGCATGTCCACATAGGACCATGTGAATTTGATCTTATGGTCAGCAAAGAATTTGTGAAATTTTTTGTTTCTCTTCTTCAGTCAAGGATGCAGCAAAGAGGACCATTTTGGGATTTTCTATGGTTGATATGTTGTCTTCTATGGTGTCCTCTATGAGCATAGTTTTTTTCTCTTGAGTTACAGGGAGAAAGTCCAGTCCTCCATCTTTGGGAACCTCAGAGAGGTTTTCATCCATAGATACGTCCTTTGTTTTTACTTTTTTGTCATCAGAAGGTGCCTTTTGGTTTTCACCTAAAGATGTTTCATTTTTTGCTTTTACAACTGGAGGATGGAGGAGTCTCGTCGAAGTAAGCTTCACAATCTAGGTCAATGGTGAATTCATCCTTGTGATCACCGCTAGGTATGCCCTCACATATTCCCATAAATTCTATGATGGCCTCGTCATTCTGAAAGGTATCCAAGACTGGTAGGCCTTGTTGGTCCCAATCGATTAATTGTGGATAGATGAGGGAAATGCCATCATCAGTGTTGGTGAATTGAGGAGAAGATGCAGAAAGCATGCACACAGATTTAGAGACATTGAAGATGAAGTTTTCATCATCCCATTCCATGTCAGACTCTATCCAATATTCCCCTTCACTTGTTTAATATTTGTTGTCAAAGTAGGGGATGAAGGAATTAGAGTCATGAACGTCAGTGTCTAATATTTGTTGTCAAAGTAGGGAACGAGGGAATTAGATTCATGAACCATCACTGTTATGTGGTAATTTACATGGATCTGACTGATGGTTATTAGATTTAGATGGTGGGGCTTGTATGTCATGGGGGAGGTAAATGGGACTGTGACTATTTGGTGTCTGATCGATTTTAAATGTTTGCCAAAGTTTTTGTTCAGAGGTAAGCTCCCCAGTTTCAATGAAAAAATCATCGAGGCAATAGTCACTTAAGGATCACTGGAAGCCAAATTCCCACTCTTGGGAATTAGTTCAGTAAGGGATTCCTTGATGGTCTCGACACTTTCTAAAGCATGCACGTGCTCACTCAAAATTCCATTGGTATGTCGGTCATCATTGTCAAGCAATCCATACCCTAATCTAAGATACTTTTGTATTTTGAAAGATTTTATGGGCTCTCTTCATCCAGTTTTATGTCTGCCTAGGCCACTAGTTCCATTGTATCCCTTAGCCTTTGTCATGTCATATCCCTTTCCATATTTCTTAACTGGTAATGGGGGTAGGTCTACCATTTCTTTATAGAGCCATCTTGTGATATCAACAATGTCCTCATTGCTCATGTCTCCCCATTTGATGAAAACTATTTTTGGTGGAACTTTGAAATTTTCTTGGATTTCATTCTAAACAATGGTCTACCATAGATCTCTTGTGACTTGGGTATTGTCGTGATGTTATATGCCATATGCAATTTGAATTCTTCACAGCCTAGGTCCTGGATCTTGACAGTAAGCTCAACCTTAGGAAGTGTGGAAGATGTTGGTATGGTGGAAGACGTGGATGGAGTGGATGTGGATGATGATGTAAGTGTGGATGAGTCGATGTACTTGGAAGCAGAAGAGCTAGGAGCTTCTCGATTGATGGGAACTTAGTATTCAGAAATACCCCTTAGGTTGGTACAATATTGAAAGGGGTCGAGGTCTCCATATATGGTGATTTTTGTGCCATCAAATAGGAATTTCAAGCATTGGTGATATGTGGAGGGGATGGCCTTTAACGCATGAATCCATGGCCGATTGAGCAAGATGTTGTAAGGTAACTCTAGATCCAGGACCTAGAAAGTTGTATCCACTATGACTGGTCCCACTCTGATAGGAAGATAAATAACACCTCTAGAAGAATGTTCCTCATCATCATATACTTTTATGACTATGCTCTTTGTAGGGTCTACGCATGCATCAAAAAATCCTAGAGCCTTAACTAGTTTTAAGGAACATATGTTCAATCCTGCTTTGCCATCTACTAAAACTCTTCTGACCTTGTGCTTATGGATGAAATTTTTGATATGTAGTGCATCATTATGGTTGGTCTTAGGTGACAAAAAATCCTAATCAGAAAAGGTGATGTGGTGAGGTGTAGTGAGGTATCCCACCATAGTCTCAAATTGGTTGACATCAATAGCCTTAGAGACAGATGACTCTTGCAGGGTTTTATCCAGTATAGCCTTATGCATGGGAGAAATGTGAAGCAACTCAAGTATGGAAATCTGTGCAGGGGTTTTGCCTAATTGGTTGATAAGATTAAACTGACTCTTGGGTTGCCACTGCTTTGCGGATGAGCCAGGTTGTAGTTGTTTAGGAGATGGACCCGATATGGTGATCTTAGGTTGCCTAATAAGAGACAGACCAACTATGGTGATCTTGCCACTTCGAGTAGTGGTGTTACATTGAGGTGCTCTTTTGACTATGATGGTATTGACATACTCATTATCAGTTCGGACATTGTTTATAGTAGGTCCATCGGAATAGCCATACTTGGTGCGAGTGTAATTGGCTTGATTATTGTTTGTCTTAGGACTTGACGTGGAGGCGTTACTAGAACCATGGTCTTGCAATGGGTTCTTATTAATGGTATGGTTAGAATTTGATGGAAATTGTGGCCCACCCAATTCAATTACTTGGCTTTCAATAAAGTCTTGCACAATATTTTTGAGTTGTCAACAAGATGATGTCTTATGTCCTTTATGCTAGTGGTACTCACAGAAAGCATTATCATCCCACCATAATTGTTTAAACTTCCCTGGGTCATATGGTTTAGGCTCTTCAAGTGTGATGAGACCGTTTTGGAGGAGCTTCTTAAGGACATCCTCAATTGGTTCTCCCAAAGTAGAGTATGTTCATCTTTTGGGAATTATCTTGTTTGGCAGAATTGTCCTTGACCTTGACCATTTTGGTTATTTGGGATGGTGTTGGTAGGGGGCGCTAGTATCATTGTTGGTTTTTTTTGTAGTTGAGCCCCTTTCAAAGCCAGTACAAGACCCATAGTGTTGACAACCTTGGCATCGACAACATCATCATTGGTATTGTGTTTATTTTTGACCCAGTACTTAGTTTTGTCTGTGGGAGGATTTACTGTTGTGTTTTTAGGACTATATTTTAGCTCTCCTTTTTCAATAAGAGCTTTCTCAATGTGGGCATCCTTTTCGACTAGGTTTGTGAAGGTTGTGCAACAATGTACTTGCAATCCATATTTTAAGGGGCCTAGAAGTGTTTGAATGAACATGTCAACCTTTTCCTTTCCAAGTATGTCGATGTGACAATGACTAGCTAGACTTCTCTATTTTTGGAAGAATGGGATAAATGTTTCACCAGTGTCCTCTTGTGTGAGATTGCATAAGCTAGTAATAGAGGTGTTCATTTCAATGTTGTACGAGTAATTTTTTATAAATTTGCATTTAAGTTCATCCCATGTTTGGATATCCTTTTGAGTGGAGAGCCATTCAAGGGCAGGACCTGCAAGACTTTTAGAAAAGAATCTCATCAAGTATGGTTTTTTCATAGGTGACATCCATACAATTAGCTATGAATTATCGGACATGTTCGATAGGATTTGTCTTTCCTCTGTATTTGGTAAAATTAGGTGACACATATCCTAGAGGAAATGGTGGCATGTATAAGTTCATGTCAAAGGAATATACGGATAAATCATATGACACTTTTTATTTCTTTCCAAATATTTGCATGTTTTCTATGGTCTTCTCAAGACCTATTAGCTTTGCTTGCAAGGTATCGATTATAGGGTCATTTGTGGCCCCATACATTGGATTGATTGGTACACCATGGGTCCCCATTTGTTGTGAGTGGATGCTGGTGTGTTGTTGAGGGATGTGTTGTTGTGACATGTATGATGTGTTCTGATTTGCGTGTTGGTACTGAAAGTTTGGATTGGGGACATGTTGGTGGGTATGAATATGGGATGAGTATGTCATAATGTGTCTCCCAACCATTTGGGTTGATATTTGGGGGATATGGCAACCATGAATATTTTGGTGTCCAATAGATGCCATAGGTTGTGTATTTTGGTTGTCTTGTCCAAATTGTTGGGTATGTACAATGGGAATGTTTGTATTTTGTCCTTGGGAAGTGATTGAATTAAGCTGTGTCGACGTGTTAACATTATGTTGTGGTCCTTGAATAAAGATATGTTGTTTAGTTCCTCACAAAGGATTATGTGAGGTACCAATGAGAGGATTTTATGAAGATGCACTCATGGTACTAGAGGTAGCTGTAAATGGAGGGTTAGAATGGCTTGATGTTTCCCCCATGGCATTTACTGAAGTGGTAAATAGAGGATTGGAATAAATTTCCCACATTTATGAGGACCTAAAGGTGGCTACAACTAATTGTGACAATATTGTGGGCAATGTGATGAACTGTGTTCCTCCAATGGATATAGCATTGATTGAATTGGAATTGTTTGGAATGTTGGAGGTAGCACTCATAGTAGTTGTGACATTTTTCAAGGTAGCATCAAAAAAAGTATTGCTTGTGGTGTTTGGAAGCTGACCACTATTGGACATGTTATGTGTATTGTTGATGTTATGGTCAGGAAATGTTGATCTCAAAGTATTAATGTCGAACCCATGGGGTAATTTAGCTCCTTGACTTAAAAGTATGGCCAAATATCTATCTCTGTCATATAAGACCATTTGTTCTATGAAGTAGGCTGCTTCTGGATCTTGTGCTACTACTTCTAGGTTTTCGTCAAGTATTTTTCCATATTCATCCTTATGTAAGAATGGTTCAAAGGGGTTGTTTGATGAGGATGGTATGGTGATGAGAGGTTGAGTATTTGTGTCGCTAAATGGGTCATCAAAAGTCCAATTTGGGTCATAAGTGTGATTGGTGACATTGGAATTGGAGTCTTATCCAAAGTTTTCCATTTGTCATTTCTTTCTCTGGAATCTAGTTTCCACCATAAAAAGAAATTGTTCAACTGAGAGTGATAAGAATGATGACTAAATGCAAGGATGAGGCTAGCCTATGTTTTTTTTGGATTTTTGTGATAAAGGATGAAAATGCAAGAATATGTTTTTGGATTTTCAATAATAAGGGATGAAAAGGCGACAAAGTTGTCTAAATGAAATGATGAATGTAAAATGAAGACTAATTTTTATTCTTATTTTGGAATAAAAGATGACAATGCAAGGTGATGATGGCATTTGTCTAAGGAAATGATGCAGGAAAGATGACAAGGTTTTCAAGGTCGAAGTTCCAAATGAGGACTAAGATGATTAATGTGAAGTCTAGGTTCAAAATGAGGACTAGGGATGGACAATGCAAAGTCTATGTTTAAAATGAGGACTAAATTTGGACAATATTTGGAGAAAGGTTTTGCTTAACTACTCTATGCTTGACTTATGTTTCAATTCTTGTTATCAAAAGGAATTGCTAAGGGGACTAAGTGGCAAGTTCAAAATGAAAAGTAAGCCTTCCTAACTAGATTGTTGAGTTGGAGGTTCTCACAAAAAGGACAATGACCAAAAAGCGAAATAATGACTATGTCCCACGATAACCTAGTTTTGAAACAATGGTTTTACAAAGTGTGATGAGTTGGCCTAATCCAAAGTTTTCCAAGATGAAGCCTAAGGAAAATTTTATGCTAGCACTGATGATTATGATGCTTAGGGAATGCAACCAAAAATTTGGAAAGTTAAAGCTATGGACAAGATCCAAGCTAGTGAATGCAAATGTTTTGAGCAATTTCAATTCTGGTTTCTGATAGAGACTTTTGGAAAAAGATGTTTGATAGCAGGGTAAAGTGTCTGGCTTCAGATTTTGGTCTAGGATAGTGTGTAGTTTTCTATCAAATGATTGCATCCTTACATGTAGAAAATGTGTTGCAGTGATCAAATGCAACTCTAGAAATGGAAAATGTGGTGCAATTCTTCAAATGCGGCTTTATAGATGTCAAATGCGGTGCAGTGTTGCAGATGCAGCTTTATAGATGGCAAATGTGTTTCAAGATAGGTGAATGCGGTGTTTGAATTAGTAGATGTGTTTGAGCATAGCAAATACGTTGTAAAAGTTGGAAAATGCATTGTGATAGAGCGATTCCATTTTAACAAATGCATTGCAAAATGTAAAAAGTCAATTTTTTTATGTTTGTGGTCAAAAACCTAAATTTTTTAAAGTTTGACAGTTTGTTTCCAGATGTTTGAGTGTTGTTTGTTTCATTTCAGTAACCAACAAACACTTGGCAAGCATGATATTTTGAAATTAATCAAACACAAAAGAGAACAAGTACAATCCTATGGTTAAGCCAGGACAGTATTTGCTAGATTCCACATGGATTTCTCCAGCCGCATAAAAGTAGTGTGTGAATTCAGAAGCTTGGTTGCACGAGCTCTCTCTTACAGTGCACTCTCTTCTCAGGCCAACCAAACTTCCAACCTCATGAAACTCCCATGGAAAATTGATCACCTCTACTATAGGCTGCGAAGATGTGGATGCCTTCACACCCACTGGTGTTGCGCTAACAAATAGAAGGTTTTTGGCTACTAAATAATGTTGTTTAATTCAGGACCCCCATTCGAGTGGCCATACATGGGGCGCAAGATTAATTTCCATTTAGGAGGCACTCCAGCCTGAAGAGGTTAAGCTCAATAGGGTTTTGGGGAGTACTACTTGGTTTGTATGACACATCTACACTCGTAATCTTAGATTTTTTTTTTAAGATTCACATTTATATACCGGTCGGGGGTATCCTAGCTTTAGCTCCATTGTCAGTTTGAGTCACTTAGAGGTGATGAAATCCCCTGGTAGGCCCAATTTCTAGAGGCAATAATCATTTCTCTTACACCTAGGATCGCATGAATGCGCAAGGGGATAGGATACTTTGGTTATTGCATCAAGGTTACATAGGGACAAAGTGGGTCTGGCTTTTTGATCACTTGGTTTGCACAGGGTGAGAGCATATTCACTTTCCACTTTTAAACACAATCAGATAGAATTGAAAACATGTTCATTTTAAATGCACCGAAAGAAATGTTGTCTATTCTAAAAAGAACAAGAACAATGTTTTGAAATTATTCTTGGACACTCAAACCTGCAAAAGCACAAGTTAGGAGTTTCTTATCAACTAGTCTTGGACCCATGAAATGTAACTACCACACACTACAAACAAAGATTAGTAACATGAAAAATCCCTATGCTAGGTAGAATGTAGAAGAAAATCAAAATGTAGAAGAAAACTAGAATGTCAAAATAAAAATTAGAAAATTTGAATGTAGAAAAAAGAAAATGTTACCAGGAAAATGCGTCACAGTAGAGCGAATGTGTTGCTCTATGAAGCAAATGCATCTTGGGCCTGCATTCTGGTTTAACAGGAAAATGCATTGATTGACTATGGGTGACCCCATAATAGTGGTTTACAATTTTTGGCCAAACTGGACATTGAAATTATTATTTTTAACTGAATCTTCACATTCGAACACCTATAGCAGCTAAACTGTGAGGAATTTGAAGATGGTGCAAACTAGAGTCTCATCAAATTTTGTCTGTAGATTCTAAAAATATTTTTTTCAAAAATTTTGGAATCAAATTGCACTTTTTTTTCCATCTCCCACGAAAATTGATTTTTTTTAGAAAACAACATTTTTAAAATGTGACGCACACTGTATAATGCATAACTTTTTTTCCATGAAGGATAAAATTCTAATTCTTTCAAATTCAGATTTGTAACTCTGATATCTAGTGCTTCCACTTGGTTAGATAGTTTTTTATTGAATATTTTTTCCTTAATCAAGTTTCAAAGTCAAATGAATTACAATTGAACACAGCGAGTATGCGTAACTTTTTTGTATATGTCAAAATTTTATTTTATTTTTTTGTTGGATCAAGGACTTCAATATCTGGTGCACTCATATTTTTCAATTTTTTGATAATCTTCTATTTTTTCACATGTGAAGAACAAAGAAATTCATTTTCGATGAAAAACCTATGTTTAATAAAGCTTAAAAACAAATACATAACAAAACCAAAACATATTAAAATTATATTCATTGGATAGCTTGTTCTGAGGAATACCATAATCATTTCAAATAAATTTTAAATGAATTCATTTGATCCCCAAAAGCTAAATCAAAAGTTATTTTTTATCGGCATTTTGATAGGTGTAAAGGAGACGCATTTATAGGTATGGTTTAAAACTAGCGAGGTTCTATCCAAGGGGGTTTGATCTAAGGTGATTTGATCAAACCCTCTTCAATTGGAATCCTTAAAATGGAACTTTTTAAGGCTTAAATAATTATATTTTCTAAAAATATGTGATTTCAACTAAAATTCGTTCCTCTCAAGAATTGTAAACCACTATTATGACATCACCCCTATGCAAATGCAACTTAGTATGTCAAATGCGGCTTTCCTAACTTTGATTGTAGCTCAGCAAAGTGAGTGTGGTGTTTCAGATGTTGAATGTGTCACGATGCAGTGGATGTATCTCAAAAAAGTGTGAATACGTCATTTTGTACCTGTACCTAAAAAAAAAACTAAAAACCATACTTAAAATTGAAAAATAAATTTCACCAATGTATCCATGGGTAAATTTCACATTAGGTTAGTAGATTAGAGAATAAATATTAAAACCCAAAGAGCTATGAAGTACAATGAAATAAAATACAAGAAATATTATACCAGTTATTCCTCAAAGCTTCCATGATTCATCTCCATAGCACCTTCTAGCTTGAAGCAATTGTGATTATTATTGCCCTCATATTTGTATGTGTGTGAGCAATTGGCTATGACTATGTCCTATGCAAGTTTTGAAGGATTTGAATGACAAAATGCCTATGCAAAATGACAAATGCCTATGCCTATGACAAGTAATCAAATTGAATTAAACAAGCTAAGTGAAAAGTATGCAATTAAAATCTAAGCATAAACATGTTGCAATAAGGAAGTGGTCCCAAAATGTGAGCAAAATTGGCATTTTAAAGAAAATGCAATTTTGGGTGGACGAACGAGATTGAAAGCTGACAGAAGCCTAAAATCAGTGAACGAGATTTCATGTGACAATCCCTAATCAGGGTTAGGGAAAAATCATTAAATGAGAGGTCAAGATGTCAATTTAGAAAATCACATCGACAGTGGAGAATAAATGTGATAATTAGTCAAAAAGATAAATATTTTGGAAAATCAAGAAGATAAAGACTACTTGATTTCTAAGATTCAAAAAATAAATAAGATAAGAGTTGAACTGAAAAGCAGATTTGAAAAATCAAGAATTTGCTCAATTATTTGATTTTTGGAAGAAGATTACCATTTTGAATTAAATAAATTCAAAATATGAATTTTGTGTGACAATAAATAATTGATTTTTAGATTATTTACTAAAATGAAGTGATAGTTAATAAAGTGAGATCATTTTAAATAATTTATTTATTTAAAATGAGAGAAATGTTAAATTAGGTAATTAAATAATTAAAAATAATGATTTAATTTAGAGGATTATGATCGATAATTAAATAAATTAATAAATTCATTTAATTATGAGAATTAGTGACATACTAAATAAATAAATAAAATTCATTTATTTAATAATTAGGAAGACATAAGGAATTAAATAAATTAAGAAATTTATTTAATTGTAAGAAGATAATAGACCATTAGTGATGTATCGAATAAATAAATAAAATTTATTTATTTAATAATCATGAAGAATAAACAGACATGAATTAATAAAATAATTATGAATTATTTAATTAATAATCGGATGTGGACCAAGGACATAATTAAATGTCACAATTATGCTAGTATGAAAGTGGTAAAATAGAGCTTGCAGGCCTAGGTCATTTTTAGGTGTCTACACCTACTTACTTGGAGAAAAGTTTATCTTGATACCTCTGTAACCTTTTAGCCAAGAAACTCTTCACCACCCTTCTCATGGACTTGAGCTCAAATTTTAGTAAATTGTGAGGAAAATATGGCCACCGGTCCTCATTCTATCAAGCAATGTAAGCATGCCAACCATTAATACTCAAGGAGAGCTTGTGCAAGCGAGCTAACCATTAGCCTCTTGATTTTTGAACCTCAGTCATCGATCACACATTAAGACATATAAATGGATAATGACAATCAGAGTGATTAATTATGACAAAGCTAATTGCTCTCCCATGGGAATTAATTTTCTTGCAAGTTATCACAATAAGATAGCGAGGAGTGATCTTGATTTGATCTCAGAATATCAGCCCATACTTTGCTTTACTTGTATACCAACATCTAACAGAATTGATGGCCACAATCAAATGCATTTCCCAAATCTCAAACACGTACTGAAAGAAACTAGTTCTAATACAATTTCGCTTTAATCTTAGTGTCGTCTCTGCCAAATTTTAGCAATGCTTTATCTCCACTAAATTTCATTTGAGTCATTAAAATATTTCATGTGGTAGTCACCTGCTCACCTGTGAGATCCCAGAGAAATAAGTAGGCCCCTCACAGGATGGTGGGGAGTAGTCAGGATTGACTATATCACCTACCATCAATCATTGATCTCCTTTCTCACTAAACATTTTCCTTCCCCAAAGCCTGGAAGGTCCCCACATAGAGCAATAGGTGTCATCTCGCCTACTAGCCTGTGATGTTTTATAAGTATTGTTAATAAATATTTAACTAGCTCCCTTTGGGTGTATTTTCCTCTATGCATTGGCCCATGCATCACAAAATCAACTCGGCCTTTTATCTAGGTTTTGCTCTTCCGTTCCACATGTCTACTCCTCGCAACCCCAAGTCTTTGCATTCCTTCGCATTCTAGAAAACTTCACTATGCTTCCATGTGTTGTGGCTGCGGGATACTTTTGATCATGCTCTCTTGCTACCTCATCGAGCTCTGCTTGGGTGCCATGAAGCCCTCATTCCTAAAAGCTTTTGGTGGGCCCCATAGTTGCTATCTGTGGTATACAATTGCTACGTGTCTGTTGTTCGCAAATCTTTCAGTGTAGAGATGAAGTAACAACCACGGGCAACGAAATGCTGCCACGTGTCTCTTTTGCGCCCGGCTGCTAATTATTCCCTCCATTATTGATGAATTGTTCTGCTCATTCGACAAGTGTAGCATTAACACAAGCCTTTAACTGTGAAGGAGAGAGGTTCATACAGGTAGCGAAAGGCTGCCACATGCATAGCCAGTGGATCTCATATTCGGGCGACAGACCAGACGAGCCTAATGATGCTATTGGCCATTGCATGTCATTATCATTTGCATAGGATGGTGACACTTGTCTGATTAGGCCTTTCCAGGACCACTGCCATCATTTGCAAAGGATGCACATGTCCCTGGAGTGACTAGATACTTGGTTCTAGATCGATTTTTTGCAATGGCTTTGGGAATATTTTGATTCTTGCATCATTGCCAGGGGATTGCGAAATATTTTTTGTTGCTACTCTCTGAAGTAGTGGGGGTTTTTTCCTGCTATATATACTTTTCTCTATTGTGAGAAAAAGGTCTAGAATTTTAGGAGAAACATTGGTTTCAGTAAAAGACACTAGGCCTTTTTGCTATTTTATTTTATTGCAAAGACTCTCAGACTGTGCCAATTGTTTAGTCTTTCTGGTTTTTCATGCTATTTAATCAAACTATTTACTGTGCCTTTTATTGTCTGGACATTTCATTTGAGAACTTCTATATATGTTGAATGCAACTTTCCTGACTTAGACCATGTCTAATGACTCTTCCTAGTAGTAGGGATGCATGCGATATTATTTTATGCTAATGAATGGATTGTCTATGCTATAATTTTCAATTTCTATTTTTTTGGAACACTACAAACACCATTCAGGCCCTTAGATCTATGATTTATCATTCCTATCACTAAGTTTTGGTGCATCACCTTAGGTTAGACTTTATTTTATTATATTTTTTTCATTTTCCCTTTCAAACCCCCATTACAGAAGAAGCTAGCTTCTCTAAAAACCCAGAGGTCACTCAGTTTAGCGCAAAAGGTCCCCCATAAACTGAGTTTCCCATAAGACATTGTTACCTCATCAAATTTTTGTGTCAATAGTTTGTTATTTTTCTAGCATGCCTAATGGGACCGAGATTAAATGAATTTGCATTTTAGAAGGGTGTATGAGCCATCGGCCTATAACTAGATCCCAAACCGTAGGCAACCCCAGTTTAATAGTACCTCCACTAGGAACAGTGCAAGTCACAAATCAGCTGGTAACCATTCTATTCCCGCCACCCGTTCCTCTCACCATGTTGCTAGCCTCCAATAGAAATTAGGTGGAATGGGACACCAAAAGTCCCCTAGTAGCCCTAGTAGCACCCGCTATCTAGGGCGTTATCCCAGTTTCAACCATGAAATCTATACCCAAGTTTATCGGTGATGGCTCAAGAACACCAATAGAACATTTGAGGGATGTGTGGATGTGTGTCTAGTACACAGGATTACATCACAGAATGTAGCTCTGAGGCTTCTTGCTATGTATTTTAAAGGAAAGGCACTAGATTGGTACTGAACACTGTCACCTAATACTATTCACACCTGGGACAAGCTCAGAGATCCGTTCTATGAGAGGTTCTCAAATGATGGAGATCATTCTTCACTATATTATCAACTATCTGTCATAAAACAAGCCCCCCAGAAAGCTCTGATGGACTTAAAGCTTGATTTCACACAAATTGGCAGAGAATTCCTATTACTATACCCCCGACTCTCGAGTTGGTGTTCATATTTTATCTAAAGTCCATCAATTCTGACATTTCTGTGATGATCAAGTCTTTGGGAGGAGCTACTCTACTAGATGCTTATGGTGTCGCTGTCAAAGCCAAGAATCATTTAATAGATTGTAGAAAATTGCCTCCTCAATCTATTATGCTGATATTTCCTGAAATATTGATCTCTGTGCAAGAAGTTATGTCAACTAGCACACCCGCAACTACCCAGTCAATATACACATATGCAACAACTCCACAAAATGTAGCCTCTACATCCGGTTCTTCCAAGGATGAAATGAGCGACCTCAAAGAGATGTTGTGAACCATGGAAAATGATATAACCACTCTTAAGTGGAACCAATCAACATCTCTGAAGCCTACATATCAAAACTATCAAGGCGGGTGGTCCTCATATTAGCAGAATCAGTACCAGGGTATGCCTCACACTAATCCACCAGCTCCGACCGCAAACCAAATGGTGTCGGTGCCTACTCCATTGACTAATGCGTTGCCAAGCTCGAGTAAGGAATTAACCATAGGGTAGAACAACCTTATTGATGATATCAATTTCTGGTGCTTCCTTTGCAGTGATGTGCATATGCCCCAAAACTGTCTGTGTGGCAACTTACAATAAAAGGTGGCAGAGCAATGCGGCCAAGGCACAGCAACAAAACACAGAGGTTATATATATGTCTCACTACAAATGGAGAGTGTGGTTCTTACTGTGCATATGCAAGGAATGTCTTTAGAACAAAAATCCAATATTTCTCTTGATCATGCACTTTTCTCCTGGATGGAGGAAGAAGAAATGGTGTTTGCTAATGACACGTTCATACCCAAAACACCACAAGTGCAATTTGATTATAACATGCACTCAAAGAGGAGATTTACCAGCAATTCAATTATTTGGCATCTAGCCATCCCGCAACTCAAAGGTGTTTTCGATTAGATTCTTGGTACTTCTACCACCCTGCTACCATCCCAACCATAGAAGGAAATTATTACACCAAGAGCCAAGCAACAGAAACCTCTGAGTTTTTCACCTTTCAATATTTTTGAACAATTGAAGAAGTCATCCACTAATGTATCTCTATGGTACATTCTAGCTATCCCAGAGCAAAAGATGTTATTACACAAGGCTCTTCAAGAAGAGGTCAATACAGTGCCAACAGAGCAGTTTACCAGTGCAGAGGTTGTCAATTAAATACCACCAGCTAAAGTATTTAGAAACAATACAAAGGAATCCCATGTCGAGGTTAGGGATAAGTTAAAACCCGAACCCTTCTTCTTGACTCTCATTATAGGAAAGAAGCTATTGCACAATGCTATGATTGATTCTAGAGCTAGTACCATGGTTATGCCTAAATAGATAGCTGAAGTTTTAGGACTCAGTTATGAACCTATGAAAAGGGGGGTAATGTAGCTTGATGGGAACAAAGTTGAAACCGTAGGTGTCATCAAAACACTTCCTTTAACTCTATTTTATTGCCCTAGTATCACGGTGCTGCAAGACACTGTGATCATAGATGTTCCTCCTATTTTTGGTCTTTGTCTATCCCGAGAATTTACTTCAAAGGTGGGTGGTTACCTGTCCTTGGATTGGTCACATCTGATACTCTGAACCAAGCATTGCACAAAAATGAAGATAGAATTGGAGGCTTTGCATTATGAACATGTAGTGGATGAGGCCCTGATGAATTTTGAAGTCGTACATACCTCTATCACCAAGTAAGAAATGTATTGCATTGAATTACTAGAGGAAGAAAAAGGTGAGCAGAGACTAGAATGACAAAGAAGTTGCTTTGTTGAGTGAACACATGGACAATGATCCTTTCGGAAATTATCATGCTACAAGATTGGGCACCTATGTAATTTATGATGAATACCAAGTATTCCCAAATG
Organism: Sequoia sempervirens; assembly: GCA_007258455.2. NCBI lineage: Eukaryota > Viridiplantae > Streptophyta > Pinopsida > Cupressales > Cupressaceae > Sequoia > Sequoia sempervirens. Next base: position 29,037,959 of record VDFB02252616.1, read on the forward strand.
TTGCCAAAGAGTCTAAAGGTAGCCAAGCGAGTGAGCTATGGACACTGTACTTTGATGGAGCAAGAAGCAAAGTGGGTGATGGAGCGGGGATATATCTAATATTCCCACAAAATGAAAAATTGTTAAGGTCTTTCCGTTTTCATTTTTCCTACTTAAACAATGAGGTTGAATATGAAGGATTAGTTTAAAGTTTAAGCCTTGCAGAATGAATGGGCATAAAGCAATTAATGGTGTTCGGAGATTCTAAACTAGTAGTCAACCAAGTCCGAGGAATTTCTGCAGCAAAAAATGTCTGCATGACATCCTATCGGCACTAATTCTAGGACCTGGTTGATGGTTTTGAAGTTTTCAATATCCAAACTATTCCCCAAGGATAAAATAGCGATGCAGATCGCATGGCCATGATTGATACTCAATTTGATTCTGCCTCTAGCCTTATACATAACCAACATTTAGTGTGAGTACTAGTCCGACCAGGGATCCCTAATAATGATAAGAGTTGGAAATTTTTTGAAAGTGATGAACACATTGCCTCATTTATCTAGCAGTCAGGGGAGTTCATTGATCGGCTTCAACCAAAGATTGTTGAAGCTTATGAAGAACAAATTATGTAGCTCAAATCTAACAAGCTTCTAAAAGGGTTGGTTACTCTCAAAAAAAAATTTGATTGTGATGATGCTCAAAATGATAAATAGAAGTTCATAGCAGACAAAAGTGACTACGTGGACTTGTGGGTCTCAAATGGCAGAAATCTTCGAGTCGGGAAAAATGTCCCACACCATGATACAGAATGACTCATTAGTTTCTACAAAAAATATGGAGTAGTGGCCTTGTCTTATGATGATCTAGAGGGGTATGATCCCACTATCATTCAGCACACAATTGAGCTAATAAAAGGTGCAAAACAAGTCCAACAAAAACAAAGGCCAGTAAACCCTAAAATTGAAGTGCTAATGGCACAAGAGCTAACTAAGCTCATTGAGTCGCGCATTGTCTTCCCAATCAAGCATAGTACCTAGGTATCTAATTTGGTCCTGATCTAAAAGAAGAATGGAGATATCCATTTTTGTGTGGACTTATGAGACCTAAACAAAGCATCTCTAAAGGACCACTATCCGTTGCCTTCTATGGAGTCAATATTACAAATGATTGTAGGATCTGAAATGTTTTCTCTGCTAGACAGTTTCTCTAGCTACAATCAGATCTAAGTTAAGGAAGAGGATCAGCACAAGACTACGTTCACCACAAAGTGGGGAACATTTTCATATGCTAAAATTCCTTTTGGTTTATCCAATGCAGGGGCAACATTCCAGTGAGTGATGGACATTGCATTCAGCGAACTAATCAATAAGTTTATTCTAATTTATTTGGATGATCTTATATGTTTTCTAAATCTAAGGATGATCATTTTGATCACTTAGAATTAGTTTTTCAAAAGTGTCAAGAGTTCAGAGTTTCCCTAAATCTGAAGAAATGTGTATTCAGAGTACCACAAGGAAGTTGTTAGGACATGTGGTATCTAAGGAAGGGGTTTCAATCAACCCCAAACAGGTGAAAGCTATTAAGGAACTTCCCCTTCCAGTGAATAAGAAAGGTGTTCAGTCCTTCCTGGGTAAAGTAAATTTTGTTAGCAAGTTTATTTATGACTTTACGGGGATAATTAAGTTGATCACCCTAATGCTTAAGAAGGATCAGGCATTCAAGTGGATGACTGAAGCTCAGTAAGCCTTTGAAAAGGTCAAGGAAGCTATTTTCATAGCTTCGGTACTGGTTAATCCGGATCTATCTAAGGATTTTGTAATGTATGCATTCAATAGCAAGTCCCGTATCGCTACTATCCTAACCCAAAAAGATGATGAAGGAAAGGGGGAACATCTAGTGGCATTCTACTCCCAGACCCTAAAGGGATATGAGGCGAATTATAGTTTTTTCGAAAGGCAGGCCTTTGCAATAGTGAAGGGACTTAAAAAGTTCCACCATCTAATTTCCTGCAACAAGGTGTTTTTGTATGTCACACTTTCCAGCGTGTTTGAATATATCATGGAAGGGGAGATCATAGAAAAAAGAGCTAATTGGATCACCAAGATCCTTGAATATGACATTGATTTCAAACCTACTAAAACTATTAGAGGTAGAGAACTATGAGAATACATGGCACAGAATGAGGAGATACCAACCGCAAAGGAGCAACCAGAGCTTGTCTTGATAAATGAACTAGAATCAAAGGGTTGTTGGCTAACTAATAGAATGAGGTTCATGCAAACCAAAAAGTATCCACCAGGTCTCTCATCCCAAAAAAGGAGATACTACCAGCTGCAAAATTATGGATATACACTAGTAGAGGGAGTCCTTTTCAAAAGAAATTTCAATGGTGTTCTCCTGTGATGCGTTACTTTGGAGCAAGCAAAGAGGATCCTTGACGTGTTCCACAATAGCGTTGCGGGAAGACACTTCTCTGCTAAGACCACCACCATTAAAACAATTCATGTCGGTTACTATTGGCCTACACTTTTTACTAACTCCCACTCTTTGGTAAAATCTTGCAAAAAATGCCCGTTCTTTACTGACAGAAAGAAGAATTCTGCAATGCCTCTCAAACACAGTGGCGGATGAACCATTTATGCAATGGGTTCTAGACTTCATTGGGATGATTAACCCAGCTTCTAGTGCCAGACACAAGTGGATTCTAACTTCCATGGATTACTTCACAAGATGGACGAAGGCCGTTCCACTTAAAAGCACACCAAAAATAGAGATTGTATATTTCCTTGAAGAGCTGATGATAAGGTTTGGTCCTCTGAAGATTATCATTTTTGATAATTCCAAAGCTTTCCTAGGCACAAAGGTATGTCACTTTGCATTAACGAATGGCATATTCCTCAAGACATCATCAAATTATTACCCACAAGGAAACGACCTAGCAGAGTCAGCAAACAAGAGCCTAGTTTGACTCCTTAAAAGAATTGGTTCAGAACATCAGAGGGAATGACATAAAAACCTCTGAACAGCACTCTGGGAAAACCACATAACTCCTAAGAAAGTCCTTAAGACTTCACCTTATGAGTTGGTATATGGGAAAGAGGTGTTGTTACCTATATCTATGGAGATTCCAACACTCCAATTGTTGAAGTCCCTCGAGATAGAACAAAATGGCACCATGGAAGTTCGGCTTGCTGAACTGTTGGAAGTACAGGAAAAAAGGGAGAATTCCCTAATAGTCATGACAAACCATCAACAAGTGTCAAGGGATGGTTTGACAAGAAGGCTTCCGACCAAGGCCTAAAGTGTGGATACTTAGTACTAAAGTATGATAAAAGGGCTGCTAAGCTAGGTCAGCATGGTAAATTTGATAGCATATGGGAGGGTCCCTTTAAAATCATTCGGTGCAAGGAGTATAACGCTTTTGAGTTAGAAAGTATGGAATAGGAACCCTTAGGAATCCCGGTTAATGGGATTCATCTTAAGTCGTTCCATTAGGTGTCGAGCTCTATTTTTCTACATATGTGAATAGTGTTTTTATTTTATTTCCCTTTCTTTGGCCGGTCTTTTTCAAAAAATTGGTTTGTGTTTATGTGGAATTAACCCATTATTATGGAGGATAGAATAGTGGGATGGATTTACATAAAACACGCTCATGTGCAAAGAAATAAACACATATGCTATAAAAAGCCCATAAAACTAAAATGCAGAATGAAAGAAAGAGCCATGGATTTTATTTTTTTAAAGATATATATCTATTTATATATATTCTTTGGTTTTTACATTGCAAAATGGCTAGGGAAGCCATAATCCAAAAAAATATACAACTATTTGATCTATTATTTTATGTATGCAAAAATGATAGCCTTTTTTTAGGCTTATATACAAACTATTGGGTAGGTGGTCTATGCAACAGCAGGAAAAAAAGAAAACTGGGAGGCATTTTTTAGGAACAGAGAGGGTTTTCATCCAAGGGCACGAGAGGTAGCAATTGATGCATCAATGGCATCATCTACCTCTTCCTCATTAGCAGGTTCTTTAGTAGTATAAGCAGCATTGTTCGGCACAACCACCATTGGCGGAGGAAACACCAGGTTCCTGAAGTCGGTATACCAATCTACGTTGTAGAACGGTATCATGTTGTAACTATGGAATAGGAAGTGCAAGGATTGGGTAACCCTCTGTCGATGCTCATCATGTGTCTGAAGGTGGAATCCACTGAGAAATGATAGCTATACAACTACCACTTCTTCCTCAATATAGCGATGGAGGTCGCTAGCTGACGGAAGACCTACCCCATTTGCAGCATGGGCAACAACTTCACCAAGGCCATTGAGGTACTTTCTGGGAAACATTTCCTTGACCAGCTTCAGGATGAGGGGCCTAGGGATGCCAATGTCTAACATAGATGCTATGAAGTGGGAACATATATCAGTATTCACATGATACTTGTCTTTGTATTCTATGCAGTCCTTACCCAGAACCCATTTTATGGCTACCAAGACCATGGAATGCCTATTCTTAGTAATTCTTTTCAGCCGCCTAGTAGAAACCTCCCCTAGAAATGTTGTCTGTGACTTATAAGAGGTTAGCCAAACTAGAGTATCCATGATTCTGACACTATGCTTACACCTTCTAACCAATGTTGAAACTTACCTATCACCTAGCCTGTGAGAAAACTTGCTTAAAACTCTGTTAACAATCTATCACTGCTCAAATGCTAAGTATGATTTCCTCACTACTTACCGGCCTATTTATAAAAAAAATGACAAGATGCATGCTAATCTGTTTTGAGAAAAATGTGATGATAACTGGATGCCAACTTGAAAAGTGTGTCTGTGCTTGCTTACATTTCTAGACCAGTTGCATCTGTGGAGGTACGGTTCAATGCATGCTAGATTAATAGGAGCTAATTAATTAGCTTTAAAAAGGTGGTGCTCATCAACAGTAAGCAGCATGGTTGTAGGCTATTGTGTCATCTCACAGGCATTTCCCAGAACCCAAGGAAATATCCATATCTTTTTAGGTCGTGATCATTTACTTTGGTGTAATCATTTCGGCCAGGATATTAATTACTAGCACATACTAACGCAAGGTTAGAAAGAAAATTTCCAGCTCAAGTTTCAAGGGAATCACAACATATCACACGGTTGTCGAACGCAATAATAAAAAATTTCTCCCTCAAAATGGCAAGTAGTTCATTTTGTACGAATTGCAAAATTAATGGTACATGCCGAATTAAATACAAAAGGAATGCTTTCCTCTACCACCTTGAGAAAAGATAGCTAAATATTGCATGAAAAGGATTAATGATTCACAGTCTTTTCAAAAATTCCAAAGCTCAAGGTGCTGAGAAGTTTTTTTTTAGCATATCTAGAGCTGAGAAAAACTGTAGAGTCCATAACTCACAAAGGTCTTCATCTAAAGAGAAATATCAGAGAGTTCATCTCAGCCAATACAAGAGGAAATTGGCCAAGAGCTCTTTACAACCATATGTTCATCTGAAGATGTGTATGTCTATGAGGATTTGGCGTATGCTACTCCTGGTATACCAAGCAAGCCAAAGAGGGCATTTACAGAAGAACTAAAAAGGCCTAAGGATTGCAAAAACAAGAAAAGGGTTGAAGAGAAATGGGATAATATCTATAACCCACGACTCACAAAAAACCCTAAATCCTTAAGGGAAACAACCTATGCAAGGTTGACGACACCAAAAACAGACATTTCTATGGCAAGGAAGGTTTGGTATAGTGGTCTTCCACAATACATAGTCCCCCTGGTGCACTATTGCCCGTAGATAGTTGGCATTGCCATCCAGTGTTATAACCCTACCATCTACTACATCGAGGGCCAAAAGTTAAGAGTTCACATCACCCCATAGGCCATTTGGAATATTCTATGCATTCTAGACCCAAGTAAAAGAAGAGAGAACATTGAGTCCTTTTACCCTGGCAAAGGAGAAAAAACATGGAGGGTGATGAAAAAGAACTCAAAGTTCTTGTTGGAGGAGACTGGTAAGAAAGGCATCCTAGGTGCTAAACTACCAAGTATTATGTTGATGCACGGTGCATTACATGAAGATTTGCAAGATGCCATGTCCATGCTCACCTTTGTGTGCGACCGAGACTCCGATGAGATGGTGGAAAATTTTCAACTGGGGCCGGCCTTCCAATTCCGCAAGAAGCATGATACCTTCTGGTATGATTTTGTTGAGTTCATGGTAGATGAAATGATATGGAAAATAAAGAATTACTCGATGGAGGGAAATTTTAAATTTCTTTCTTTCCAAATTCACATGTTTCTACATCAAAACCCTGATTTCTTCGCCAGGTATTTTGAATTATCATTTTTTGATGAACGGGGTAAGAGGAAGCCAGTGTCCATGTGGACGCCTTTTCTTTCCATATCATATGATTATCATGCATTTTTAGACTATTTCATAACTCCGGTCTTGCATGATTTAATCAGAGAAGGTGACATAATCTAGCTCAATAGGGATCAAACCGGATATATGCAGAGTTTCACTCCCGCATGTGACTGGTTCTTAGGAAAAAATTTCATGATTCTCCAGATGCGAGGCTTCACTAGTCAACCTTTACTACTCCTAGTCTATCACAGATAGGGTGCTCACACTAGAAATGTATCAACAGGTGTGTATAATTGATTTTATCTTTTGTAGTAGCAAAAGTGTCAAAAAGAAGGGATTCTTCTCTTGTCTAAAGAATTTCAAGTCGGTAACTCTGTTAAAGAAATAGTCAGACCAGTTATTGGAGGATAAACTAGCTTATTTAGGGTTGGTGCTAGTAAATTATAAGTGGGATTACAACCCTTTCAATGACTTACCAGAGCCACACATGAAAGTTAAACATGTTCCCTGACCTTACTAAGAGAAGTGGCATAACCCAGGGGCAAACAAGGATGAAAATTTTGTTGAATTGGCACGTATTCCTACCCAGGATACTAGAGGGCCATGGCACACGTTCTACTTTGTTGTGGTGGTGGCCAAAGATAATTTCCACATGGAATGTGCCACGTACAATAAGTTGAAGGATGAGGAGTGGACCTCTAGAAAAATAGAAGCTTTCTGGAAGTATCACCAAGAGACAGGGCAGTTGGATGCCCCTTATGACAGTCTAAAGGATGAAAAAGAATTTGAAAGATGGTGGAATGAGGGCCATGCTAGCCCGAGCTCTAGTATTAACAAGAGCAGGGACCTGAGGGATGAGTCTGAAGAGCAGGAAGAAGAAGCGGTGACATCTGCCTCCTCTGCACTGAAGGAGAAAGGCCCCTGACAGCCCACCTATGTGGCCACAAATGTGGGCTTTAATATATATCAAGGGCCTCATATAAACTCACTTGGGCCACTAAGCTAGCTAGGTTATCACAACAGCAAACAACAATAGCTATCAAAGCTTGGGAGACCCCACCCACAAAACGGTGACACACAAAGAGAATTATTGGAGAGGGTTCGCAAGAACCCGCTAGAAGAAAAGTGCTTGCAGCTAGCCAGGAGCCTGAGGCTGAGGAAGAGTCCCTGATGATTCTAGAGCCACCATCAACCAGAGAATAGGTAAATTTCACTCCTTCTTCCCTTGCTTCTCATTCCTTGGTATCTACCCCTACCTCAACGATGATCCCTACCATGAGTACTAGCCCTCTGCCTTCCACTTTAAATCCAACATATTCGGGAGGTTTCACCCAATTTTTGTAGACCACTCCACTTGGCCTTACTCCTTCATGGACCCTTACACCCACTACTTTCGCTCAGACTCTCCTTGCCTCACTTTCCAAAAATGTACCCTTTGCAAGTATCCCTTCTTCCACTATTACTGTGGATCCTCTTCCATCGCAACAAGCTGACACTATATTGACAACTCTTCCACCATCTCAGCCTATGAGTCCTACAGTTAATTCACCAATTCATTCATTACAAGTGACTAGCCCTTCTGTTGAGCCTCAAACCAAACTTTGGAATGTGCCCCATTTCAACCCGCAAATTGTCACTCTCCAAAAGAAACAAATGTCCACGCCTATGAAGGTAACCTATCCCTATGCCCTGCCTTCTGGTTCTCCTTTCACACTTTCGTAGCTAGATTAGTTTTGTCGCCAGCCAAATTTATGGCACAGATTGATTGTGGAAAGGAGGCACGTGCAAGTAGAATGTGAAAGTGCAGGGAAAAAGATGACAGTGCTTCTGTTGAGCCAAAAATACAAACTCTTTTTGATGAGGCTCGGTAGGAATTGAAGTTTGCAACTATGTACCCAAGAGTAACCAAGCCTTAGGGGGAAATGAACCTAAAATATTATGAGATATATGTGGTAGGGCTCGAAATGAAGGTGGTTTGACCACAAGATAAAGTTGAAATCATGGAGGAAACACAACAGGTGGTCACCTCTGACTTCCTTAAAATTGGCTGCTAGCTAAAAGAGAAGGATGAGCAACTTAAAGCGGTAAAGGAGAGGGTTAGATTTTTGGAGAAAAAAGAGAAATCCTTGGAGATAGATGTTGCACATATGAAAAAGAGGGTGTTGGTAGTGGAAGATGAGAGGAATAGGATTGAAGGTGAACTTATGAATATTCAGGCTACTGACCCTGCCATGGTAAAAGAGCTACAGTCTAAGAATTAGGAGATGGAATAGAATGTGTGACTGAAGAATGAAGAGCTAGAGCAACTTTCCCTTGAGTATAGTCAAGGAATGGTGCAGAGGGATGAATCTTTGGAGCACCAACAGGCTCAATATGAGCAGAAAATACAAGAGAAAGAGGTTGAATTTAAGGGCCTAAAAGCTCAAATAGAAGAACTCCAAGAGACAAAGTCTTCTCTGGACATACACTTAGCAAATCACTCCTGAGCCAAGGAGAATTGGAATAAAGAAATGAATAGCTTTGCAAAACAGCTAGCATCTAAGAAAAAGAAAATAGAAGAATTGGATGAGGCAATTATTTCAAAAGACGTGGAGATTGCATCTCTTAAAATCTCTCTCCTATCTTCCCCTACATAGCCAGACATCATTCCATTGGTTAGGAAAATGTACATCTCTCACTGGGAAAAGATTAAAGCCTTTTTCCTAACACTGCAACCTACCCTCTGGTTCATCGCCAAGGCATCGAAGCTGAGCCAAGAGGCTCATGATATGATTGAGCAGTTCCCACGGTTCATCTTGAAGAAGGTTCCAGAAGCAAAATATTTGCTCACTAAGCTATACTCAGTCTCTAATGAAAACCTCACTAGAGCAGGTATTGAAGATCGGGATGTTGTTGCTCAAATGGAAAATAAGTTCATCCATTGCCACTCTACCTTCCAGTGCACTAAAGCAGCCACGACTACTCTAAGCAAGACACTAGACAGCATATGGGTGAGTTTCTCATAGTTAAACAAGATGGGTTTTCTGCCCCTGTTCCTTGAAAATGGCTCTATTGTCATAGCCGAGCAAATTGTAGAAAAGATAGAAGAGAAGGAAAATGATCTGGAGGCTTTCATAGATTTCAGTCATCCTCCCACGGCGACCAACATTGAGGGAGTGATTCATCCGCTTACACAGCTACTATTTCATTATGAAGAAGGGGTCGGTTTACCCAAGGCTCTGCCTCACAAAGAAACTATTGATCTAAGTGGAGTGCAAGACAATTTGCACAACATTGTGAAGTCATATGAGGATGAATGGTCGCCTCTGCAAGAAGCTCTTTCCAATCTTTGACTCCATTATCTAAATGAAATGGCACTCTGGCCTGAAAACTAGAGAAATTTTGGGTTCTCTGTTCCTTGGTCGAAACGCCCCTGATAGTTGCCAAAAGCTGTTAATAAATATTTAACTAGCTCCCTTCGAGTTTATTTTCCTCTATACATCGGCCCATGCATTGCAAAGTCAACTTAACCTTTTATCTAGGTTCTGCTCTGTCGCTCCACATTTCTACTCCTCACAACCCCAAGTCTCTACATTCCTTCGCATTCCAGAAAACTCCACTATGCTTCAACGTGTTGCGGTTGCGAGATACTTTTCATCATGCTCTCTTACTACCTCATTGGGCTCTACTCGGGTGCCATGAATCCCTCATTCCTAAAAGGTTTTGGTGGGCCCCATATTTGCTATCTATGGTATACACTTGCTATGTGTTTACTATTCACAAATCTTTCAGAGTAGAGATGAAGTAACAACCTTGGGCAACAAAATATTGTCACGCGTCTCTTTTGCGCCCAGCTGGTAATTGTTTCCTCCATTATTCATGAATTGTTTTTCTCAATTGACACATGTAGCATTAATGCAAGCCTTTAGTGGCGAAGGAGAGAGGTTCATACGAGAAGCAAAAGGCTGCCATGTGCCTAGCTAGCAGATCTCATATTCGGGCGACAGGCCAGATGATCCTAATGATGCTATTGGCCATTGCGTGTCAACATCATTTGCACAAGATGGTGACACTTGTCTAATTAGGCCTTGCTAGGACAACCACCATCATTTGCAAAGGATGCACCTGTGCCTAGAGTGACCAGATACTTGGTTCTAGATCAATTCTGTTGCAACAACTTTGGGAATATTCTGATTCTTGCATCATTTCTAGTGGATTGCGAATACTCAGTTTAGCGCAAAAGGTCCCACATAATCTAAGTTTCCATAAGACACTTTTACCTTGTCAAATTTTGGCATCAACAAGTATCAAATAAAATCTGATGGGGTGGTGAGAAGCGGTCAAGACTTACCCATGTCACCTACTAACCACCATATATTTCATCTTGGTACTACCTGCAAATCACAAAAGGATATCAGACCCACCATATAAAGGTAACACATGTCCAATGCCCATTATCCTGTGTGATTACTTCACCGTAATACATAGAACACTTGGGTGCATGAGGAATGGCTTAGATGAAGACACATGTTGTGATATCGATCATTGATCCTTCTCAAAGCTACAACTATTAACCCCTTGGAAGAAGTGGTCCCACCACCAGACGTGACACATGGCAACCACCCATTCACCTGCTTTATTACTTTAATGAAAAATAAAACAAAATAGGCATGCAAGGAGTGGTCAAGATATATCCATGTTACTCAATGATATTCATTGATCTCCTTTCAATACCACCTACTAACTTTATCGAGGGGATTGAGTCTACCAATGTAAAAGACATGGCTTATGCTTGCTAGCCCATGAGAATAAAATAATAGGTAATGAAAATGCTTAGACATGTGGGGAATGGTAATGATCAACTTGTTGTGATTGAACAATCATCACATAACCAAAATTGCCACATGCCACAAATGTTAGTTCTTAAAAGAGGGCCATTGCTAGGTAGATGGTGGTCAGGGACATGAAGATGTGGATTAAGACCCTAAGGTAAAAATTAAAACCCAATCATAGACTTAGTTGACTTATACTTGAAAGATATTGAACCTAGAAAATAATAACAATAATTTAAAAGACCATTGGAATCGACCGGTAACATTAAGACCTAAGGGTCAGTAAAATAACGAACCTGATGGAATGAGTCAAAACTTAGACAACCGAGAAACTGCATCAAAAGGTCAACAAAAATATAGAACATCAACCAAGAAATTTTAGACTCAAAGGTTAATTTGGAAGAGTTTGGATAACAAAACCCTAAAACAATAATGAGGAACATAACCCTAAGCCTAAAATGAGGGTCAAAGCCAAATATTGCAAAATTTAAAATTGAACCGAAGAAATTTTTTTGAGGGGTTCCATCAGGGTCTAAAGTGACATCAGGAGGGCCCCAACCATCATCTTTTTTCTCTTTATCTTCTTCTTTATCCTCAAGGTATGTGTAGGATCATCATAGAAAAAATAGGCCCTTAAGTGGTGAAAAATTCATAAAAATTAGAGTTAGGAAACTTGACGTAAAAAATTGAATAAGTTATCTATATTATTTCAAAATATGTAAGAATAGAATCTGTAGAAAATTGAATGTAGTTTCTAAACTACTAGGTTTATTTAAAAAATAAAAAATCTATTTGGTGAAAATTTGAATTTTCAATTTAGCAACACTTAAATTTCAAGGAAAAAATAAGGAGGTGTCTATCTGACCACCCTAACCACAATAAAATGATAATATTTTTTATAAGATTTTTGATATAAGTAGAGGACTCATGTCCCAATGTGATGCATATTTTTTTGTAATTTTTTCTAAGTAAATAATTAATTATGATTTTTTTATTACAACTTTTAGAAAATATTAAAAAATTGTATTCCTGACCATCTTAACTTGGTCAAAACTTCATGAAATTCATTTTTTTTAATCCTATAGTATGTGAATCATAGAATGTGACACATGTTTTAGATTCAAAAAATGTGATACTGTTTGAAAGCTATAGATGTTTTTCAATCAACCTATCAAACAAGACTTTAGTCATAATTCAAATAGAAAATGAATAATAATAATTTTTTAAATTCAAAGTAAAGCATAATTTATATTGGTGGAAAGCTAAGGATCTCCTTTAAAAACCCTTTTCGTTTCATCAATTTTGGGTAAGAAAAAAGTTTTCAACCACATACCCTATGCATACCCATCATATCGCCACTTTCTGGCCCATCATGATCCTGCACCATACCCCTTGTGTTGAGGCAAGATTGCTAGAGCCAAAAATAGGAAACATTTTGCAGTGTTTGACCAACCAAAGCTACTACTAAGAGAATTATTAGAGGGCCACCCAGAGGTGCCACTGCCACTCCTCGTCACCCCTCTAAAGGGCCTCCCTAGGTCAGCTCGTGAAGGAGGAGAACATAACCACTGAGGAGGGCAAGAGCCACAACAAGGAGGAGCCTAATAGTGGGGGTGAGTAGAACCACTCTGCCGCTAGCCTCATGAAGTGACCGACTGCGAGAGGAGGTGGGTGAAAAGGGAACCCAAGCCATAGTACACAGGGAATTGCCCCAATGGTCTAGAAGCACATGAAGGTGAGACACCTCAAGTGAAACTTTGTTTGCTTGAACTTGAATCTACAAAAGAACATTAGAGAAAATCATAGCTTTAGAATACAAAAAAACATTCTTATCAATCTAGTTGTGAGCAAATATGTAGAGATTTAAGTCTTTCCAAATACTGAAGAGGATTTCCACCCTTAAAGTGTGTCAAAGCTGGATAAATTTAGTGGGAAGCCTAGGCGAGTCACCTAGTAGAACCATGTGCCAAGAGAATGACTTTGTTCACATATATCCATTCATTTTTAAGTTAAATATATAAAAGGCTACTTTGAATTATACTATTTCATGTTTGATATTTTTCAATTACAAAGACATTCACATCTCCATACAAACTCATGGATTTTATATCTTTACTCAAATTATTCTTGAATTAGGTGAAAAGGGAAGGTTAACTCTTAATTTTTAAATAGATTTATACTATTGAAAAGGTTATTATTGACATTCCTTGTATAAAAATTTTATATTTTAAAGAGTAATTTAAGAAGAGTTTGAATAAAAACATGCATATTTGTAATAGAATGAATTATATTTCATAGATAAACTTAATAAATAAATATAATTGTTAAGTATAAATTAATCTATATTAAATTTTAGGTGGGTGTAAAATTATAATACATATTAAAAAATTAAAGGTGAAGGCTAAAGCTATATATCTATAGACTTAATTAGGAAAAAATGGCATTGATGTTGTATGGAATCAATTAGTTATCTCTAATAATTTAGTTGCATTGGTATTATGAATTTCTGAAAAAAAATCTATTGAGAAATCCTTGTTTGATCTTGTGCATCATGGAATTGAACTATGATATACAAATCTAAATGGGTGAAAAGAAGGCTTCTAAAACTTTATTTTCTCTAATCTTCAATGTTTGATAGGTTTGTAAGGACAATGGTGTTTATAGTAAATTTAAGAACATCTATGATATTTGTAATATCAATTTCTCTTAGATAGACCCTTTGATGGACTAACATTATGGCATAATGAAAAGAAATGAAAGCAACATTCACTAAAAAATAAAAGTTCTATATCCAAATGAGGTTCTTTTTTATTCCAAAACTTTAAATGTGCTTATTCCCAAAGTTTAGCATTTGATTTAATGGCCCATTGAATATTTTAAAATAACATGACATAACAATCTATCACCACAAAGAGCTACAAAGATGGAGCACTCAAGTGGAAAATAGACCTAAGCATGAAGTTTGAATTCTTCCCACAACAATGAGGATGAGAGCTTAGATTCAAAAAAAGATGATGGGGATTCCAAGCATGTGGTGGTTTTTGGTGGATTCTACATTTCCTCCTTTTGGGTGAGTGTTGGTTTTGGTTTGGTCAATTCTCCTTCTTATTTCTGGTCTACTCTCGGAAGTGATGGCTTCTTTAGTCTTCGATAGTTGTTGGGTGAGCCTAGTAGCTTGTGCTTCCAGTTTGGCCTTTGGTCCTCAAAGGGTTGGATACATTTTTTTGTTATGGGGCCATTCTAAGATTATTTTATTGGGTTTTTTCTTAGCATTCCTCTATTTCCTTTGGGTTTCTTTTTTTGGGCTTGGGGTTGGTTGTTGCCTCTCCTTTTTGGTTTTGCCTGTTGCAGCCCCCTTGTCTATTTGAGGTGCTCAGGGGTTTGATTGGCCTTGAGAGGTTGTTTCTTAATGCTTATCTTGCTTTAGAGGCTTTTGTGGAGTGGTTTTGTGCCCTCCATGTTGCTGCAATGGGTTTTAGATTGGTTGGTGAGGTAAGCCTCCTATTTGTGGTGCTGATGTGGATCCCCTACTAGTTAGTGATGATATCTCTTTTGAAGGGGTTTATTATTTTTGTGAAGGATTTTTTCTTTCAACCTTAGAATGGGGTGTGCCCAATGTTTTTTCTTTTGATGGAGTTTGTATCTAAGATTTATTTCAAGGTTTAGAGTTTCTAGAATTTTTTGGATGTTTTTTATCCCCTTGGAACTATCAAGGTGTTCTTAGCTGGGCTATGTTTCAAGCTATTTTTGTTGTCCCAACTAGTTACTTTGTTTTTGGAAGGCTCTAGTGCTGCTCTAGCGGGCCTTGGTTGTATGTTTCTTCTGTTGGACTCAGTTGTCTAGACCCAGTTATGTGATCCCAATGTGGAGGTTTCTATTGGTGACTTCATGTATTGGATATTGTTTGCAACTCTTATCTTGCTCCACCATTTATTCCTATTGTTGGTTTTTCCAAAGGATGGCATGATTGTTAGTTCTGTTGTTGTGTTGTCTTTCTCCTCAGATCCTCTGGAGGTTGATTCATCTCCTATTGAGTTTGATTTGGGAGGTGAAGGTTTCTTGTTCCCTCAGTGGGTGATCCTTTTGAGGTGAACACTTCTCCTATGGAGGTGGAGGTTAAGGGTGTTGGAATTTTTAGGTGGTAGTGTAATAGTTGGTTGTGACATCCTCTCCAATAGAGGGGAGCTCTTTCCTATTGAGGTTTGGATTGAGTTGGTATCCTAGTTTGAAAGGTGGTATTTATACTCTTTCTAGCCTTATTTCTCATTTATTGAGGTAGGGAGTAGGAATGGTTTGGTGATTTTAGAAGGAATCTCTCGTTGCCCTCTCTATTTTGGCTCAGTTTTGTTTTCATTGAGTGGATTTTATGCTATAGTCTAGGTAGTATAGGTTGACAATTTCCTAGATAATTTAGGTGGTTCTCATTTCTTGATAGGGTTTTAAGTCCCTCTCTTTTCTTGGGTTAAAGGTCCCAGTCAAAACCTTGTTGTAAAGAGTTAAAGGTCCCTTCAAAACCTTTTGTGTAGCTTGTGTTGTCTTGTTTTTCTATGTTTTTGGTTGTTGATGTTAGGATCCTAATGGTTTGTGATTTATCTTTTAGTAGAATGTTTTACTCGAATAGGGTTTCAAGTCCCTTCAAAACTTGTATGTAATGAGTTTTAGGACCCCATCAAAACCTGTTTTCCCCTAATAAAAAACAATGTGTCACCCTAATGCATCTTAAATTAGCTCATAAAAAGATGGTAAAAAGGGCTAGAAAGGTAAAATATAAAATTAAATGTTTAAGTTTTGGGATAATTTTGATGTACTTCAAGATTGAACCAAAGGAAATTTTAGTGGCACATAAGTGAACCTTAGGGATAAGGTGGTATTTTCAAGGTATAAAATAAATGTGTAGAAGTGAGTGCAAATAAAGGGTGCAATAATGAAGGAAAAATAACCAACATATAAGGATAATTTTAAGTAGGTGTAAATCTAGGATAGATAGGAATTTGGGAACATAACAAATTAACACAATATTATTCCACTTGATATTTCTTTTTTTTAGGCATCCATATGATGGGAATCCATATGATGGGAACATAATTAAATGGAAAATTATATGAGTACACCAATTCTATCATTAATTTTCTTCCCAACTTGTTTTATGTTTGAATCTATCATGATAATTTATTTCAACATATGTTAGAGTTCTTGAGAAATACAAATAGTAAATATAAATGCACACTTTAAAAATGGATATTAGAACATAACACTGAATACTCGATACAGATTAAAACATCAAGGATCTAGTGAATTTTTTTGTAAGAACTAGATTGATAGGGACTCTTGGTGACACAATAGACACAAAGATGGGACCTAATGATAACTATATACAATAATGGAACCTAGATGGAGATGCAAGACCAATTGTATATATACTATATACAAGAAATAACAACAAAAAAAAAACCCAATTGATATTTAGGATAATGGATCATAAGGATGAATTAGGTTTTTGTAGGTACATTCCAAAATAAATAGATGAAGATCAAGAATTGGGATAGTAGTTCTAATAATTCCAATGTTCAATCAAGACATGTACTATAGTAGGAAATGGTATGGGGATGGATAATGGATGCAATATGGTCAATAGGGATGGGATACATGGGATAGATACGATGAAGCATAAACACTTAGGAAATCAGGATGCAAGGTAGATAATGATTAAGCCCTCTATGAATGACACATGTTTCTGGTTTTTCACCAAATGTACTTATCCAAGGTGCCACCAAGTGTGGTTTTCATCACAGGATGGTTTATTTCTCTTTACTATTAGTAATTTTTTTATGATTTATGATTTTCTCATATTATTTGTATTTTTAATTTATTTTTTGTATTTCTATAAGGTGGGGAGTTAACTCAGTTGATTTAGGCATAGAACCACTTGAGATAGATGATGTTGATAAGCTCTTCCAAGGGTTATGCTTCAAGTGTAGCTAGCTAATAGAACCCTGAACCATATTTTGTAGTTGTGACATATGGACCAAACCAATTTGCCTCAAATTTACCTTTCTTCTCTTGATCTTGTTGGGTGTGTTGATTTTCTTAAGAACAAGATCATCAATCTGGAACTGGTGAGGAAAAAATTTATTTTTATAGATTCTCTTTAATCGATGTTGATCAGCTTGAAGGTGATTATAGGTGTTGAGACACCATTCATCAATATGCTCCAATTGACAAGCATGCAACATGATACTCATCATTGATTAGAATCTTCAAGGAAATACGAAGTGATGGGAGTTCAACTTCAATTAGCAAGATGACTTTGGTACCATAAAGTAGGGAATATATAATGGTGTTGGTTGGAGTGCAAATGGAAGTGCAGTAAGCCCAAAGGGTGAGATTCAAATAGAGTTGGAAATTACAACTAGTTTCATTCACAACTTTCTTTAGGATTTTGATCAAGGTTTTATTTGTTTCCTCAACTTGGACATTACCTTGGGGATAATTGGGTATGGACCAATGATGATAGATACTAAATTTTTCATATGATTATCTCACATGTTGGTTCTTGAAATTCTTTTTGTTATCAATTATGATGGTGGCGGGAATACCATATCAGTAGATGATGTTGTATAGGATGAACTTGGAAATTTAGGTGTCAATGATGAGGGAGAGTGGAATGGCTTCCACCCACTTAGTGAAGTATTTAGTGGTGGTGATTATGAATGAATGGAAATTATAATATGAAGGGTGGATATTGGTTATTAATTCTAAGCCCCATTTTGAAAAGGGCCATAGTGCAATGATGGGTTGCAATGCTTGCAAAGGAGCATGTATCAGATTTGTGTGTTGTTGGTATGAGACATATTTCTAAAGAAACATTTTTCTCCATAGAAGATGAGGATAATGAATTAAATAATGAAACCCTATTCATGGCCTTGAAAAATAAGAGTAATATTGGAGAAATTACGATGTTTGGTACTTTGAAAACTGATCAAAATAATAAAAGATATATGGCTATATGGATTGACTTTCATGCAAAAGAAGAATAAAATGCTTGGGTGATTGGTAGTAGTTGTTCTCACCACATGACTGGTGACAAAAAAAGGTTCATCAATCTCAAGAAGGTCAATGGTGGAGTTGTCCATTTTGGTGGTGATGAGTCTACACAAATTTGTGGAAAGGGAGCCATATCAATTGATGAAAACAATAAAACTAAGGAGGTCCTCTATTTAAAAAGTCTAAAGTATAATCTTCTTAGTATTAGTCAAATGTTTAGCAAAGGATATAATCTTACCTTTCATTCTAATGGTTGTGAGATTAGGAAATTAGGATCCGAAAGATTGGTTGTTGAAGGAACAGGGACAAATGACAATGTCTATGATCTAAAGGAGGCAAATTGAAAATTTTTCTTATTAGATCATATCGGTGAGTGTTGGTTGTGGCATAGGACGATGGTTCATATCTTACTTTGATAATATAGTGAAGATAATTTCTACTCATGTAGTGAGAGAGATGCCTGAGATAAACAAGCATGCAAACACATTATGCAAATAATGTCAAATGGGAAAGCAAACAAGGACTAGTTTCAAAAGCAAGGAGTGCTCTATTTTAATGTCATTGGAGCTAATCCACACTAATCTCTATGGATAGATAGGAACAATATGTCAACAAGGTGAAAGGTATTTCATGTTTCTTATAGATGATTATACTAGAATGACTTGGGTTATGTTTTTAAGAGAGAAATAAAAATATTTTGATATGTTCAAAAATTTTAAAGTAAAAGTTTAGAATGAAATTGATGCTAAGATCAAATTTTAAGGTCATATTGAGGAGGTGAATTTACTTCATATGGATTTGAAAATATTTTGGAAGATTATGTCATTAGGAGAGATATGTCTACTCTGAGGACACCTTAGTAGAATGATGTAGTGGAAAGGAAGAATATAGTAATGCAAGAGATAGCTAGAACGATGAAAGATGTCGATTTAATTGATATGTATTGGAATTAGTGCACACTAGTATCTATTTGCTTAACAGGGTGTAGTTGAGGGTCAACAACAATAATACCCCTTATGAGATATGGTATTAAAGACCTCCCATTATTAAATAGCTCAAAATATTTGGAAAAAAATGTTATATCAGAAGAGATGAAGAAAACCTTGGTAAGTTTGATTCAAGGTGTGATGGAATTTTTCTTGGTTACTCAACTTGGAGAAAGGCTTATAGATGCCATAATAAGAGATTGCAAAGAATGGTTGAAAGAACAAATGTTAAAGTTGATGAAGATTTTTTTAAGATCTCATAAGAACCTGAGGTTTGCAAATATGATATATCTCCCTGGATTGAAGAAGAAGAAGAGAAAGAAGAGAAGGAACCAAAACCAATGAAGGTCCTCAGGACTCTAGAAAAATATGTTCAAAAGAATCATTTTGAAGATTGGATTATTAGAGACAAGAATGAAGGTGTGTTGACCAAGAGAAATTTTTCATGGGAAAGTGACAAAGTAAATGTATGTCTGCTATCAAAGGTTGAGCCCAAATTTTTTTCCAATGCTAGAAAATATGATGGTTGGATAAAAGCAATGCAAGAAGAGTTGGACCAGATAGAGAAGAATCAGACTTAGGAATTAGTTCCCAAGCCTGCTGATAAGAATGTGATAGGAACAAAGTGGTTGTTCTAGAAAAACTAAATGAAGATAGTGAAATTGTGTGGAATAAGACTATATTGGTTTTCAAATGTTATTCAGAGGGTGAAGGTATTGATTTTGAGGAAACTTTTTCTTCGGTTGCTAGAATAGAGGAAATTAGGATGTTTTTTATTTTGCTTCTCATAAGAACTTCAAATTTTAGCAAATGGATGTCAAGTCAACCTTTCTAAATGGTGATCTAGAGGAAGAGGTATATATTGAACAATCAGATGGTTTCCATCTATCAAAATATCTAGATATGGTTTACAGACTCAAGAAATATTTATATGTCCTCAAGCAAGCTCCTAGAGCTTGGTATGCTCGGTTGGATAATAATTACTTCATATGGGATTCAAGAAATGTACTATAGATAGAAATCTTTATAATAAGATTCAAGAAGAAAAGTTGTTCGTTATGGTTGTATGTGTTGATGACATCCATCTTTGGTGGAAATGATGGTATGGGTAAGAAATTTGTAGAAGAGATGCAAAAAGAATTGAGATGGCAATGATTGGTGAGTTTTCTTTCTTCCTTGGGCTTCAAATTATTCAGAAAGATGATGGTATCTTTATTCAACAAGCTAAATATGTTAAGGAGATGTTGAAGAAGTTTGACATGGAAGGTTTTGAACTAGTTGGGACTTTTATTATGATCGATTATCACTTAAGTAAATTTTTCAAGTATCTAGAAGTTGATTAGACTCTTTACAGGTCTATGATTGGAGCTTTATTGTATTTAAATACTTCTAAAATTGATATCATGCACATAGTATGTTTGGTTGCTATATTTAAAGCCAATCCTAAGTAATCTCATGAGAAAGAAGTGAAAAGAATATTTATATATTTGAAGAGAATTATGGGTTATGGTTTGTGATATAAGAAGGATCATTTTTTTCCTTGAGTACTTACACTGATCTTGATTGGGCAAGATGTGTGGATAATTGGAGAAGTACAAGTGGTAGTCTATTTTTTGAGAGATAGATTGGTCTCTTGGTTCTGTAGGAAGCAAGACTCAGTGTCTTTATCCATAGTATAGGCTAAATATATTGTTGTAGCATCTTGCTAAACCTAGGTGCTTTGGATGAAGCAAACTTTGAAGGATATAAAGGTGGTATATAAAAAATCCATTCAAATATTATGTGATAATACAAGCAATAATTAATATTTCAAAATATATGGTAATGCAATCAAGAACTAAACACATATCTATCTGGTATCACTTCTGAGAAAGGATGTTGTACAACATGAAGTCATATTGGAATATGTGCCTACTAGGGATTAGATTGTATGCATCCTCATAAAGGCTCTTTCAAAACATTCTTTTGAGTATATTTGATAGAATTTAGGGATTATTTACCCTCCTTGTTCTAACTAGAGGCATAAATGGTGCATCAATCTAGGGGGATAAATTCATATCATAGCATTTTTTTTTGGATTGATGTGTACTACCTCTTAGGAGGATCTAGTAGTAAAGGGGATCTTGGAGAGTTGACACGGTATTGAAAAGAAGTGTTGTTGGTCAAAGGGAAAGTTTGTGTTATCATTTCAATAGAAGATCTTTGGCCCTTTTTCCTTTAAGTTAGAATATGTGTTGTTATTTTGTGCAAATGTGTGTGGCCCTTTATCTTTTATGTCAAAGGGGTAGAGTGAATAGGTGTGTGTTTCCATCAATGCCAAAGGAGGTCAACACATGGTGATATTGTTACATATGTTTGAGAGATTGTTTTTGATAAAATAATTACCATTTATAGGGTGTTGTACCCATTACATGAAAATCCTGTAGGGCCAAAAATGAACCAAGTTCAATAGAGCATTATAGAATCCAAACTAAAAACAATAGAAAAAGGACACAAACACTACACACTGATAGTAGAGACCCAACCAAAACAAGAAGACCCATCCACTAATTGGCAACACCTTCCCATTTGTGAATGAGGAGATTTAAAACATCATCTCCAATCCAATTGGTACCTTCACCCTCAGTATTCCTATCTGCCTCCTCCTTGATGACATTAGAAAGTGTGATGATGAATTTGTGAACAATTTTACTAGTGAAACAAGCCACCCTGTTGAATTTTTGTTCAAGTTTCACCACCTTCTCCCACAACTTGTTGATGTCCTCATGCTTGTCATTCGTCCACTAGGTCATCTCTTCCTCAATAGCCCTGGGATCTAAAGAGTGGGTGGAGTCCTCTTTGAAAATCTTGTTCATATCTGAGAAGAGGCTAGGACCCTCCATGAATTCCTCTTCCTCCTCCTCAACAGTGTCTTTTTCACAATCAACTATGTCACTAGTCTACTCTAAATCACTTGAAATATCATCCATCATAATCCATTTATTGTTCTTTACTAGTCTATTGGACCTCCTGACACTTTTTTGTTCCATACCCATGTCCATGCTTATGGCCACAATAGTGTCACCTTTGGAGTCTTTTTCTACAACACTTTTTCACTCGCTATCAGTGGCTAACAACTCCACCTGGAACATAGTGTCTTTTTTTCCCCTTGCTCCTCATTGTAGGTATGTTTTCTATTGGTATAATTAATTATTTAATTACACCTACATAAGTTTACTTAGGTTATAAGATTCTTTATAGTAGTCTTAGTTGGCTTTTCTATAACTTATCTTATCTAGCTAATGCATCATTTCCTAGGTGATTAGTTTGTTAGATGTCTCATGTCATACGATTATGACATTTTTCAACATCATGTTCATTACTACATTTCAACCTTTCCTATATAAGGAAGGTGTTTTTTCTCATTTGTAATATACTTCATACCTCATCATTTGATAGTGTAATCAAGGGATTTCTAAGGATTAGGAGAGTTAGCAATAAACAAATGAATAATGATCGAAATCCAAAGATTTTACGAAACACAAAGGAAGTAAACGAAAGAACAATTATACCTGATTGTTAATACCTCCATGATTCCCTTTCATAATACCTTCTTGCTTGCTGGAAAATGCTGCCCTCGGATTTGTCTTTCGAACAATCTAGAAATGCCTAAGTCCTACAACAAGTCTTGAAGGATTTGATATGCCTAAATACCTATGTCTAAAAGACTATGATTGATAATGCCTATGCCTTGATTAAATGACTAAAACAATGAATAATGAAATTGCCTATGAAGAATTAAGTGTGAAAGCAAATGCCTATAATAACTATGAAAAATGTCAACATGTGCTTGTGTGTTCCGAAAAATGAGAAGAAGATGGCGTTTTATAGAAAAGGCCATTTCGAATGGATGGACGAGATAAATTAATGAAATGAATGATCCAGATTACACCTAAGAATCCCTAATTAGGGTTAGGGTAAAATCCTTAATCGAACGGTCAAAATAAAATCGGATCGACGGTGCAGAATAAATGAGACAAATTAATTAGATAATGAAGATTTTTGAAAAATCAAGCAGATAAGATTTCCTGATTTGCAAGATTCAAAAAATCAAAGAGATAAGATGCAGACTGAAGATAAGATTTGGAAAATCAAGAACCTACCCGATTACTTGATTTTTGGAAGATTAATTACTAATTTGAATTAAAATAATTCAAATTATGGATTTTGAGAGATAATAAATAATCTTTTTTAGATTATTTATCCAAATCGACTGACAGTTACGATTGACATGACATTTTAAATAATTTTAATTTATTTAAAATGAGAAGAATATTAATTGGCAATTAAATAATTAAATTTAATTATTTAATTTAGCAGATAAGACCAATTAATTAAATAAATTAATCAATTTATTTAATTAAGAAAGTTAGTGACATATTAAATAAATAAATGTAATTCACTTATTTAATAATCAATAAGAATTAAATGCAGAAGGGGGAATTAAATAAATTAAGAAATTTATTTAATTAAAGGAAGACTTAGACAGTTAATGATGTATTTAATAAATAAATGAAATTTATTTATTTAATAATCATGAAGAATGAAAGGACATGAATTAATTAAATAATTATGAATTATTTAATCAATAGTCGAATGTGGACCAAGGACATAATTAAATGACATAATTATACTAGGTCGAAAGTGGTAAAAATGAAGCTTGTAGGCCTAGGTCATTTTTAGGTGTCTACATTTTTCCCTTCTTTGTCATAATGTAGCATGTCGCATAGTGACAAAGAAAACAAGTCAAAAATATGCCCCAATGCAAAATACGATGAAGAAGAATGACGAGGAGGGTAGCGGTATGCCCCCTCGAGAGGATAGACGGGTTCCAAGAACATGGGTGTGCTCTCGAAATTGATGAGAAGACTTAGAATATGAAGAGACGAAGAAATTTTAGTGCAAAAGATATGGATGATGATATGGATGCAATGCTTATATGAGACGAGAGAGAGAAGATGACAAGACTAAAGAAGATGCATCTAGTTCCTAGACTAAATCCTTCAAAACCTTACCGTAGGACTTTAATATTTATTGCTCTTAATCATCATTGGGCCAGTTGTTGTGATGGCTAAGAAACACCATGATATGACATAGATCAAGGTGTACAAGGTCATACCATCACACAAGACAAGTAGTCACAAACAAGGATGATCATGACTCATACCAAGAGCATTATTGCCCCAGTCTTTGTCATAATCAACCACAAGCAGAAAAAGAAAAAAAGGACAAGTCATGAAATGTCGTTGCCCCTCTAAATCTTGTTCCCAGGACATCCTTGAGGAACTAGCAACATGGCTATCAGAAAGAAATTAAGATAAAGCCATTATCATGATACATCATTGTTTTTCTAAATCCTTTTGTCAGGATCTCACTGAGAAACTAGTAACATGAGTGTCAAAAGAGAAGACAAATGTCATGATACGTTGCTACTTCTCTAAATCCCGATGTTAGGATCTCGCTGAAAAACTAGTAACATGATAAAAAGCCAAAAACAAATGCCAAGTGTTTGCCAAGTGCGTCTGGATATCCATTGTTCTGATGTCAAGATGCCATGATTGATAATGTCGAGGTGTCTGAATGTATAAAGTTTTGATGACCTTTGAAAAATGTCGAGACTTGGTGAATTCAGGAAGGACACATCCTAAATAATGTCGATGTCGAGAGGATTTGATCCCTAATGGTCGTAAGGGGTTCCTCAGAATAATGACGATGCCTAGGAAGGACACATCCTAAGGCATAAATGATAGAGTTGGTTCTTCAAAAGGACACATCTGAAGAATACTGGTGTCATGAAGAGTGATCTTTAAATATCAAGAGGATCACTCAAAATGTCGAATGACGATGATGACACCTAGGAAGGACACATCCTAAGTCATAAATGACAGAGGTTATCATTCAGAAGGACTCATCTGAAGACTAACCAAAATTTGACAGTTTGACTAGTTTCTGATGATTTGACTTGCTTTGACTGAATTTGACTTGTGTTTGACTATATGCCGGTATTGCCTTGATGATATGAGATTGCACTAATGAGATTGGCATGTTGAATAGATGAATGTTTTACTTTGTTTCAAGAGTTTTCCCATGTGGAAAATGGTTGAAGATTTTTGACGTGTGTGCCAGTGTAGTGCCCTGAACCCTAATGGACTGACCTAGTGCGGCCTCGGGGGCTCATCGATAGATGGCCTTGCCTATGTCATACACTCAGAGACCTCGTAGTTCAACACAACCAATGACTTTGTCTTGATGACCAAAGAT
Source organism: Sequoia sempervirens (assembly GCA_007258455.2). Taxonomy (NCBI): domain Eukaryota; kingdom Viridiplantae; phylum Streptophyta; class Pinopsida; order Cupressales; family Cupressaceae; genus Sequoia; species Sequoia sempervirens. The sequence continues at coordinate 29,063,446 of VDFB02252616.1, forward strand.
TGCGTCATGATTTTATTTTGACAAACCTAAAAGGATTGACCTAATGTCTCGGGGACTCAAATATGAGTCTTGCCTATGTAGCAAATGCGCAGAGACAACATAGTTCGGATAGATGATGAAGACTGATTTGACATGATTGACTTTGACCAGAAATGACAGTGTGTTCCTGTTTCAAGCAGTCTGATGTTTTGTTTGGTTTTCTTTAGGACATTTTATGATTTTTAGGTCTTTTTTCAAGACATTTTGCGATGTTTTTGGTCTTTTTTTAAGGACTTTTTATGATGTTTTTGGTTTTTTAGGACTTTTTGTGATGTTTTGGCTTTTTTCAGGACTTTTTGTGATGTTTTGGATTTTTTTAGGACTCTTTGTGATGTTTTGGCTTTTTTTAGGACTTTTTGCAATGTTTTTGGTCTTTTTTCAAGACTTTTTGCCAATGTTTTTGTGATCATACATGACATCCACTGCGGTTGCATGATAAACATTTTGCCCCCAGTCAAGTCTAAGACTTGGCCATTTGCAAGGGATAAGGACAGGATGTGTCTGACTTGTTAAACGGATAGTCGTTAGGACCTGATGTCAATCATTTAGCTACTATGACAGGTCGGGTAGGATGTGGTGGCGATTTGTGGAATAGTGGCAAAGATACCTTTCATCCTAGGCCAAGTTAAACAAAGTGATAGTAGATGGCAGAGCAATGATTGATTACGCATAGCGCCTGTTTGCCAAGTTTTCACCATGGTACTTGTCCAAAGTGCCTGTTTGCCAGGTTTTCACTATTGAACGAATCATTTTTCTCTTTACTATTTTCTTGGTCTTTTTAATTTTTTTGGTGTCACCAAGATGCCTATTTGCCAGGTTTACATCAAGGTGATGATTTTTATTATTTTTCAATTTTTTTGCATTTTATGGTTTTCAGCTCCATCCTCTGATGCTATGCATAGAACTTTCGGAGATGTAAACTGTTGATGGGTTATGTCAACTGTTCCCTATCTGGAGTTGCCAATTGATATGCCCCAGAACCAAAAGAAGATATGATAATATATGGAACCAACCAGTTTGGTTCAAATTTTCTTGGCTTTTCTCTGTCTGCTTGGTTCTTGGGGTTCTGCATTAGAACTAGGTCACCGATGTCAATTTTTTTGATCATATCCTTTTTATTGTAGCTGCGAAAAAGGCGGTTCTGATATGCTTGGAGGTGATTCAGTGAGTTTTGTCTTCTTTCGTCCAGCATTTCTAGCTCATGCAAGCGTGATTTTTGGTACTCCTCTTCATTAGTTAGACCCTTCAAGGAGACTCGTAGCGAAGGAATTTTGACCTCAATGGGTAAGATGTCTTCGGTGCCAAAGACTAGGGCAAACGAGGTGGCTCCTATAGGTGTACGAATGCTAGTTTGGTAAGCCCATAGAGTAGGGTTAAGTTGTATGTGCCAGTCGTGGCCAGTTTCATTGATAATCTTTTTTAGAATTTTGACAATTGTTTTATTCGATGCCTTAGCTTGGTCATTTCCTTGTGGGTAGTATGGAGATGAAAAGTGGTGTTGGATATGGAATCGCTCACATAACTCACGTATGTCTTGGTTTTTGAACGGACGTCCATTGTCAGTGATGATGGACTGTGGGAGGCCATACCGGCAAATGATGTACAGTTAAGGATGAATTTTGATATTTATTTTCCAGTAATGTATGTTAATGGAATGGCTTCAATCCACTTTGTGAAATACTCAGTGGTGGTGATAATGAATTTATGGCCGTTGGATGAGGTTGGATGAATCTTACCCACGAGGTCGAGTCCCCATTGAGCAAAGGGCCATGGAGAAGTGATCGGTCGGAGTTCCTGTGCTGGAGCATGGACCAAGTCACTATGTATTTGACATTTGCGACAAGTCCTGACATATTCAATTGCATCTTTTTCCATTGTCGGCCAATAATACCCAAGTCTCGTTAGTTTCTTAGCTAGCGTAGGACCACTCGAATGAGATCCGCATATACCATCGTGCACTTCTCGTAAGGTCGTACATGCTTCATCGGTGTCAAGAAATCTAAGGAGGGTATCATCGAAACTACGGCGGTATAGGGTGTCACTGATAATGGCATACCTTGCAGATTTTCTAATGAAGGACTTCCTTTGGTTATTTGACAGGTTCGGTGGAAGGGTGTGAGACTTTAGGTAATCGTAAATGTCCTAATACCAAGGAGAGTTGGGACCAACAAGTTCGTAGACCATTTCTGATTCTGGGATATCATATGCCGGTATCAAAATTTGTTCTACTAAAAACTCAAATTGTGACACATTTTTAGGGATGTCCAAGAGAGAACTAATAGTAGCCATTACATCAGCTACCTTATTCTATACCCTGGGGATTTGTTCAAAAGAGATCGATTGAAAGTATGTCAGGAAACTATCCACCATCCTCTTGTAGGGAAGCAACTTCTCATCCTTTGTTTCATAGTCATCATTCACTTGGTTGATCACGAGCTGGGAATCCCTGAATAAAAGCATTGTCTAAATTTTCCATTTGATTTCCAACTTGAGACCTGTGACTAGTGCTTCATATTCGGTGATGTTATTTGTACAAGGGAAAGTGATCCTGAATGACTTAGGAATTGAATCCCCTTGTGGTGTGATAAACAAGATTCCAGCACCTGAGCCATGACTAGTATGAGACCCATCAAAATATAGCTTCCATGGTGATGCCGGTTCCGCATGAAAAATGGACTCATCGGGAAAATCAGTGACTAGTGGATGAGTGGCTTGAATTGGTGCATCTGCTAGTTGATCTACTATTACTTTCCCTTTGATTGCCTTGCACTCAACATACTGTATGTCATACTCACTTAAGATCATGACCCATTTTTCCAACTGGCCTGTTAATGTTGCTTGACTTAGTAGATATTTCAATGGATCAATCTTGGCAACCAGTTGTGTCTGATGACTGAGCATGTAGTGTCTTAGTTTTTGGGCTGCAAAGACAATAGCGAGGCATGCATTTTCAATGTATGTGTAGTTCAACTCCTAGCCTATCAATGTGCGGCTGATGTAATAGATTGCTCTTTCTTTTCCTTCGTGATCATTTTGGGCCAGCAATGCCCCCAATGTTGAGCTAGTAGTGGAGATGTATAGAATCAACGACTTTCCATGAATGGGCGGCATGAGTACTAGTGTTGATAGCAGGTAATCTTTGATTTGTTGGAAGGCCTCTTAAAATTTATCCGTCCATACAAAAGGGACACTTTTGCGCAATAGGTACTAGAACGGATAGCACTTATCTACCAATTGGGCTATGAAACGGTGAATAGATTGTACTCTGCCCTACAGAGTTTTGAGTTCACTGATCCCTCTGGGCGGAGGCATGTCTATGATTGCTTTGACCTTTGCCAGATCAACCTCTATGTCTCTTTGGGAAACTATGTACCCTAATAGTTTACCTGACATGACCCCAAAAACACACTTCTTAGGGTTTAGCCGAACTTTGTACTCTTCAAGTCTCTTGAAAATTATGTCGAGTACCTTCAAATGATCTTGCCTAGTTGCTGATTTGGCCAACAGGTCATCCACATAATCCTCCATTATATTGTGCATCATGTCATGGAAGATCGTGGTCATAGCCCTTTGATACATGGCACCTACATTTTTGAGACCAAATGGCATGATGTTCCAACAATATGTACCCCACGAGCAAGTAAATGTCATTTTGTGTTGATCCTCAGGAGCAATGCAGATTTGATTATAGCCGGAGAAACCATCCATGAGGGATAGCATCTCATGTCCTGCAGTTAGGTCTACTATAATATCAATGTTGGGAAAAGGAAAGTCATCCTTTGGACATGCTTTGTTTAGATCCTGAAAGTCTGTACATACCCGAATCAGCCCATTTGGCTTTGTCACCGGCACTAGATTGGAAATCCATTCAGCATAATCTATAGACCTTATAAATCCGGCATCCAGTAATTTCTTTAACTCAGCCTTGACCAGTAGGGCAACTTGAGGGTGCATTTTGCACAACTTCTGCTTGACTGGTTTAGCATTGGGTAATAACGGCAGATGATGCAGAACCAATTTGGTGTCCAATCCTGGCATGTCTGCGTAGGACCATGCAAAGTTGATTTTTTGTTCTGTAAAGAATTTATGAAATTATGGTTTCTCTTCATCAGTCAATGATGCAGCAAATAGGACCATCTTGGGGTCTTCTATAGTTGAAATATTATCCTCTATTGTGTCCTCAATAAGCATGGCTGATTTCTCCTGTTGCACGGGGAGAAAGTCCAGTCCTCCACCTTTGGGCACCTCAAGGAGGTTTTCACCCCCAGATACGTCCTTTATTTTTACTATTTTATCATCAAGAGGTGCCTTTCAGTTTTCACCTAGAGACATTTCATTTTTTGCTTTATTTTTACTTTTGCAACTAGAGGATAGAATAGTCTCGCCGAAGTATGCGGTGCAGTCCAAATCAATGGAAAATCCGGATTTGTGGTCCCCCTGGGTATGCCTTCTCATAATCCCATGAATTTAGCTATTGCCTCATCATTCTGAAATGTGTCCAGAACTGGCGGTCCTTGTTGGTCCCAATCGACTAATTCAGGGTAAACTAAAGAAATGCCATCGTCAAGGCTAGTGAATTGGGGTGAGGATGCAGACAGCATGCAGATGGATTCGTTGATGTTGTAGATGAGGTTATCATCATCCAACTCTACATTGGACTCTATCCAATACTCTCCTTCACTAGTGTCATATTCATTGTCGTAATAAGGAGTGAAGGTTTTAGAGCCTTGGTTATCAATGTCATCTGACACTTCGGATAGATTAGACTGAGGGGGTTCTGATGATGGCTGTTGTATGGTATGGGAAGTGGTAGTAGGGCTTTGACTGTTTGGTGCCTGTTCAATTTTGAATGTTTTCCAAAATTGTTGTTCAGAGGTCAATTCCCCTGGTTTGACAAACAAATCATCAAGACAACAATCGCTTAGGGATCGTTCTGAGCCAAATTCCCACTCGTGGGAGTCAGTTGCGGTTAGGGTTTCCCTAGTAGTCTCGACACTTTTCAAAGCATGTACTTGCTCATTTGAAAGTCCAGAAGTACGTCAATCATCATTGGCAAGTGATCCAAACCCTAATATAAGATACTTCAGAATTTGAAAGGTTTCTATGGGTTCCCTTCAACCAGTTTTATTTTTTCCAAGGCCACTAGTACCATCGTAGCCTTTAGCCTTCATGAAGTCATAACCTTTGCCATATATTTGAACTGGTAATGGGGGTAATGTGACAGTATCCTTATATATCCATCCTATGATGTCAGCAAGGTCTTCCTCACTCATGTCTCCCCACTTGATAAAAACTGTATTCGGTGGAACTTTGAAGGTTTCCTGAGGTTCCATTCTGAAACATGGCCAACCATAGTCCTTGGGAGACTTGGGCATTGTTGTTATGTTGTATGTTGTGTGCAGTTTGAATTCTCCGCAGCCAAGGTCCTGGATCGTGACAGTGGATTCCGTCTTAGAGCAGGTGGAAGGTGGTGGTACGGTGGAAGACATGGATGGAGCGGATATGGAAGATGACATGAGTGTGGAGGGGTCGATGTATTTGGATGACAAGGATCCAGGTGCTTCTCGGTTAATAGGTACTCAGTTTTTAGAGATACCCCTTAAGTTGGTACAATATTGGAAAGGGTCGGGGTCTCCGTATATGGTGACTTCAGCGCCGTCAAATCAAAACTTGAGGCATTGATGGTATGTAGACAGAACAGCTTTTAAAGCATGGATCCACACATGGCCAAGTAAAATGTTATATGGTAGTTCCAAATCCAAGACCTGGCATGTTGTGTTTACAATGATCGAACCCACTCTGATAGGGAGAAAGATAACACCCCGTGAAGAGCGTTCCTCATCATCATATGCTTTGATCACTATGCTTTTCATTGGGTTTATGCATGCATCAGAGAACCCTAGAGCTTTAACTAATTTGAGGGAGCATATATTCAACCCTGCTCCGCCATCTACTAAAACTCGTCTAACTTTGTGCTTGTGAACAAAAGTTTCTATGTGTAATGCATCATTGTGGTTGGTTTTATGTGATGAGTAGTCTTGATCCGAGAAGGTGACGTGGTGTGGTATGGTGAGATATCCCACCATAGTTTCAAACTGATTGACATCGATGTCCTTAGGGACCAACGACTCTAGGAGAGTTTGTTCTAAGATTTCTTTGTGCGCAGGAGAGATACGAAGCAGCTCAAAGATAGATATTTGGGTGGGAGTCTTTCCTAGTTGGTCAATGAGGTTGAACTAACTTTTGGGTTTCCACTGTTGTGGGGTTGAGACAGGTTTTGGCCATTTAGCAGATGAATCGGGTTGTGACTGTTTAGCCGATGGGCCCGGTATTGTGATTTTGACTTGTCTAGGGGGAGGTGGACCAGCTATAGTGATCTTGCCACTGCAAGTAGTAGCATTACACTGGGGTGCTCTCTTGACCGTAATGGTATTGATGTACTCATCGTCAGTTTGGACATTATTTATAATTCGTCCACAAGAATAATCGTACTTGACTCGGGCAAAGTTAGCTTGGTTCTATGAACCTAACATGGATACATTATGAGAACCATGATCTTGCAGTGGATTCTTGTGGATAGTATGATCTGCGTTGGAGGTGAATTGTGATCCACCTACTTCGATTGTGTGATTTTTGATAAGATCATGAATTAAGTTTTTTAGTTGTCGATAGTTAGAGGTTGTATGTCCTTTGGCTCGATGATATTCACAAAGTGCATTGTCATTCCACCATGATGGTTTGAATTGTCCTGGGTCATATGGTTTGATTTCCGGAAGTGTGATGACACCATGCTGAATGCATTTCTTAAGGACTTCTTCAATGGGTTCACCCAAATGGGTGTATGTAGGACCCCTAGGAAATTGTCTCATTGGACAATATTGCCCTTGACTGTTTTGACCACTTTGGTTGTTTGAAAAGGTATTGGGAGGAGGTTTCAATGTCATTGTTGGTCTATTTTGTTGTTGAACCCCTTTCAGGGCTAATACAGGACCTACAGTATTTGCAGTCTTGGCATCAACAACACCGTCATTTGTAACATGCTTATTCTTAACCCAATATTTTTTTTGTCAGCTGGTGGATTGACGTTAGTGTTTTTGGAACCATACCTCAGTTCTCCCTTTGTGATAAGGGCTTTCTCAATCTTGACTCCCTTTTCAACCAATTCTATGAAGTTTGTGCAACAATTTATTTGCAATGCGAATTTTAGGGGTCCTAGAAGTGTTTGGATGAACATGTCAACTTTTTCTCTTTTAGGAATGTCAATGTGACATCGACTAGCAAGGCTTCTCCATTTTTGAAAGAATGGAATAAATGTCTCACTAGAGTCTTCTTGCGTGAGATTGCACAAGCTAGTGATAGAGGTATCCATGTCAATGTTGTACGCGTAATTTCTTATGAATTTTTGTTTGAGCTCATCACATGTTTGGATATCTTTTTGCGTTGAAAACCATTCAAGGGCTTGACCCGCCAAACTTTTGGAAAAAAGTCTCATCAAGTATGCTGGTTCGTAGGCGATATCCATACAGTTGGTTACGAATTCGCGAACATGTTCAATGGGATTTGTCTTGCCTCTATATTTTGTGAAGTTAGGTGACACGTATCCTGGTGGAAATGCAAGCATATGTAAGTTCATGTCAAATGGGTATACATCCAGGTCATATGATATTTCTGATTTCCTTCCTGAAATGTACATGTTTTGTATAGTTTTCTCCATATCCCTCATTCTTGCTTTGAGTTCATCTATGGTAGGGTTGTTTACGTTTCTGTATGTTGGGTTTTCTGGTACACCATGTGTTCCTTTCTGGTGTGTTTGAATGTTGGTGTATTGTGGTGGTACGGATTGTTGTGGTATGTATGACATGTGTTGTTGGTATTGGAAGTTATGATTTGGTGCATGTTGATGAGTATGAATGTTGGAATTGTATGTTGGGATATGTCCCCCAGCCATGTGTGTCGTTATTTGGGGGATGTTGTGACCATGAATGTTATGGTGTATCAATGATGTCATGGGTTGTGTTATTTGACCACCTTGTGTAAATTGTTGGTTTTGTACAAGGGGGACGTTTGTGTTTGTACCTTGGGAGATAATGACATTTGACTATGTTGTCGTGTTAACATTTTGTTGTTGTCCTTTAATAAAGATACGTCTTGTGGCCCCTCCCAAAGGATTTTTTGAATTACTACTGAACAGATTTGTCGAAGTTGTGTTCATGGTAGTAGATGTAGTTGTCAAGGGAGGATTGTGGTGACTTGATGATGCCCCCGTGGTATGTACTGTCGTGGTAAAAAGAGGGTTGGAATAATTTTCCCACATTGTTGGGGAGCCAAGAGTGGTTCCATCTGATTGGGGTAGTGTTGTGGATGTTGTGGATGATTGTGATCCCCCAATAGATGTAGCATTTATTATGTTGGAGATGTTTGGGATGTTGGGCATGGTATGTACTGTCGTTGTAGTCCCAAAGGAAGTATTGTTCATGGTATTTAGAAGTTGACCACTATGTGACATGTTATGTGCGTTGTTGGCATTAGGGTCATGAAGTGTCAAATTTAGCGTGTTGGCATCAAATCCTGGTGGTAACTTAGCTCCTTCACTCAAGAGCATAGCTATGAATCTGTCTCTGTCCTGACGAGCTATTGTTTCAGCAAGCTGATAGACCTCTGGGTCTTGTGTCTATGCCTCTATGTTTTCCTGAAGTAGTTGACCATTTTCATCTCTTTGCAAGTAGAGTTTGAATGTACTGTTTGACAAGGATTGCGTTGTTGTTGGAGGTTGATTGTCTAGATTGGTAAATGGATTGTACAAGGTCCAGTTTGAGTCATATGGAGGATTGTTGACAATAAATGGGGGGTCTTGCCTAAAGTTTTCCATTTGTCTCTTTTGTTTTTAAAGTCTGGTTTCAACCATAAATGAGATTGCTCAAATAGGAATGACAACTTAAATGCAAGTATGACACTATGTGAAGTCTAGGGTTCAAAATGACGCCTAGAATGACTAATGTTTTTGGATTTTTGTGAATAAGGTATGCAATTTGTATGCAATGTAAGAAAAGGTTACCTAAGCACCTCTAAGCTCGAACTTTGTTTTTGATTTTGACTGCTAAAGGACTTTGTTGGAAATGACAAGTTGACGACGTCTAAATGACTAGTGAGTGTTCCTAACTAGACTTTTGAGTTGGAAGAAATCTCACAAAAGAGGACAATGACTAAAAGGGTGATTTGATAACTTGGTCCAAGAGGGTCTAATTTTGAAAACAATGGCTTTGCAAAGTGTGCTTAAGATTTACCTAATCCTAAGTATGCAAGTATGAACCTAGGGACAACGTAATGTTGAATGTATGAAACTATAAGGAATGAGGTATGAAACCTATGGTGACTAATGCAAGCTAATAGACAAGACTTTGAGCAATATCAAGTTTGGTTTCTGACAGAATCTTCTTGATAACTGTGTTTGATAAATGGTTGACAATTTGAAGACCTCAAGTTTTGACTGTGAAGTTTAAAATTTTGACAGGCAAATGCATCACAGTTTGGCAAATGCGTCACAGTTTAGCAAATGCGGTTCAATTTTTCAATTGCGGCTTTTGGACTGTCGAATGCGACTCGATTTAGCATATGCGGCTTTTCAATTAACAAATGCGTCGTGATGCATACAGTTTCAGTGTTCTAAGTTTCAAGTGCGGTTTAGCAGAGCAGTTGTGTTGCAGAAAATCAATTGCGGTTTGACAAATATGACAATTTTGTTTCAAAGTGATTTTCTTGTCGTTTTGATGGATGTTTAGATCTATTTGGTGAATGTTTTGTTTGAACTATGATAGAACTAGAATACACTTGACAAACACAGCGTTTTAAAAAGTAACCAAACACACATCAGATAAGCATGATCCTAGGTTAGGCCATGACAATATTCGCTAGATTCCATGCAAGTTTCCCCAACCGCATATCTGTAGCGTGTGAATTCAGAAGTTTGGCTACACGGGCTCCCCCTTACAGTGCACTCTCTTCTCAGGCCACCCAAGCTTCCAACCCCCATGAAACTCCCATGGCGAGCTGATCACCTCTACTAAAAACTCTGAAAGTGTGGATGCCTTCACACCGACCGGTGCTGCACTAGAAAATAGAAGGATTTTGGCTTTCTATACAAGAGTTTTTAGTTTGGGACCCCCGTTCGAGTGGCCATACATGGGGAAAGAGATTAATCACCATTAAGGTTGCACTCCAGCCTGAAGAGGTTAAGCTCAACAGGGTTTAAGGGAGTACAACTTCGTCCGTATGACACATCCGCACTCACAACCTTAGGTTTTCCCTTAGGGTTTACATTTATATACCGGTCAGGGGTAGCTTGGATTTAGCTCTGTTGCCGATTTGAGTCACGTTGGGGTGATGAAATCCCCAGGCAGGACCAATTTCTAGAGTTGGTAACCGTTTCTCTTACACCCACGATCGCCCGAAAGCGCGAGGGGAGAGGATACTCCGATATACCAAGTCAGGGTAAATAACAAATTAGAATGGGTCTGGTTTTCTGATCACAAGGTTTTCACCAAGTGAGAGCATACTCACCTACCATTTTGCAACCACAACCAAGCATAGAAGACATTAGTTCATTTTAGAAGCACCAAAATCAAATGTTTGCTACTCTAAGAAAAACAAGCACGAAGTTTGTTTATTCCTTCTTTGACATGCGAATCTGCAAACAATGGATATTAGTAGTCTCTTATGCAATGGTCTTCGACACATGAATGAGGATTGCCACACACTACAAGAAAAGATTAGTAACACAAGAAATCTAATCTAGTTAACATGCAGGAGAAAAAATAAAAGACAGAAAAAATAGAAAACCAGAAAACCAGTAAACAGAAAAACCCAAAAATCTTAAAATCAAAATGGAAAAACTGAAAGAAAATTTTACCAGACAGATGCAGCTCGATAGGGCAGATGTGTCGTTCAGGTATTCGAATATGGCTCAGCAATCAAATGCATCGTTCTGTATGTCAGTTGCGGCTTGTCAGGGCGATTGCAGTGCTTCTATCAGCAGATGCGTCGCGACGCATCAAATGCGTGACAATTTTTTTTAAAAAGATAGTTGTGTCGATCCGTACCTGTACCTGCAAAACAATAGAAAACATGAAAAAAATTGTACGGAAATGATAAAACGAAGTCGGGTTCACCAATGTAATCAACGGATTTCTAAGGATTAGGAGAGTTAGCAATAAACAAATGAATAATAATCGAAATCCAAAGATTTTACGAAACACAAAGGAAGTAAATGAAAGAACAATTATACCTGCTTGTTAATACCTCCATGATTCCCTTTCATAATACCTTCTTGCTTGCTGGAAAATGCTGCCCTCAGATTCATCTTTCGAACAATCTAGAAATGCCTAAGTCCTACAACAGGTCTTGAAGGATTTGATATGCCTAAATTCCTATCTAAAAGCCTATGATTGACAATGCCTATGCCTTGATTAAATGACTAAAACAATGAATAATGAAATTTCCTATGAATAATTAAGTGTGAAAGCAAATTCCTATAATAACTATGCAAAATGTCAACATGTGCTTGTGTGTTCCAAAAAATGAGAAGAAGATGGCATTTTATAGAAAGGGCCATTTCGAATGGACGGACGAGATAAATTAATGAAATGAATGATCCATATTACACCTAAGAATCCCTAATTAGGGTTAGGGTAAAATCCTTAATCGAACGGTCAAAATAAAATCGGATCGACAGTTGAGAATAAATGAAACAAATTAATTAGATAATGAAGATTTTTGAAAAATCAAGAAGATAAGATTGCCTGATTTGCAAGATTCAAAAAATCAAAGAGATAAGATGCAGACTGAAGATAAGATTTGGAAAATCAAGAACCTGCCCGATTACTTGATTTTTGGAAGATTAATTACTAATTTGAATTAAAATAATTCAAATTATGGATTTTGAGAGATAATAAATAATCTTTTTCAGATTATTTATCCAAATCGACTGACAGTTACGATTGACATGACATTTTAAATAATTTTAATTTATTTAAAATGAGAAGAATATTAATTGGCAATTAAATAATTAAATTTAATTATTTAATTTAGCAGATAAGACCAATTAATTAAATAAATTAATCAATTTATTTAATTAAGACAGTTAGTGACATATTAAATAAATAAATGTAATTCATTTATTTATTAATCAATAAGAATTAAATGCAGAAGGGGGAATTAAATAAATTAAGAAATTTATTTAATTAAAGGAAGACTTAGACAGTTAATGACATATTTAATAAATAAATTTATTTATTTATTTAATAATCATGAAGAATGAAAGGACATGAATTAATTAAATAATTATGAATTATTTAATCAATAGTCGAATGTGGACCAAGGACATAATTAAATGACATAATTATACTAGGACGAAAGTGGTAAAAATGAAGCTTGCAAGCCTAGGTCATTTTTAGGTGTCTATAGATAGGTCTTAATATCAAGCAAGCTCTTTGTCTTGCATACTCTCTTGTCAAAGGTTTTCATTGTTTTTGCAAGTGGTCTTGGGTGTTGAACTAATATCTTTAGCTCTTACATGGTATCAAAGCCACATCTTGAAAACCCTTCTCAGATTTGAGGGTGGAGCTATTGCTAGTGAAAGATCTCGATTTGAGTTTGTCTCTATATGTGGGCTTTCATTGCATGTTACTTTTGGCTCATGTTGGAGGAGATATGAGCTTAGATTTGAGTTTAGGGTAGTTGAAAATGTCATAATTGACTTTTGTTTCGCCTAAATCTAACATTTCTAGCCAAAGTTTTGGAGGTTTGAAGATTTGCAAGATTCAAAAGTTGCAAAACTTCTGGTGCATTTTCAGGTAGATAGGACCTCGTTGTCATCTTTAGAAGGCCCAAGAGATGAAAATCGATGTATAATTTTCCCTATTTCTCCTTAGGTGTTCGCGAGACAAAAAAAATTTACCCATGGTGGTCGTCCTGCCCCTGAGTCTGGTACAATTTGTTTATTTGCAGAAAAAATAATTTAAAAATTATCTTCTACATTTTGATTGTATCGACATTTTATAAAAGTTTTATCAAGCTTATTCAAAATTTTCTGGGCATATATTATTATTTGAAGGCATTTTATTTTAATGTTGGCTTAAATTTTCAATTCTATGGGTTTTATTTGGTAACATCGTACCATAGTATGTAGTCCTTCTCGGCCCCATAGACTATTCCTTTGACCGACTGTTGGTTTATCTCCTTTGGTTGGCCCCATCGACATCTATCACTTTGATCGACATATTATTCACCGGCTCCTACAAGTCCTCGCCACTGATCTCCATCCTCCACCAGGTTCTATATTTTTTCCGGTCAGTCAAAGGTTTACTTGGCCATGTTTTTTTTTACCACTATGTCCCTCATTGCCATTGTCTCAATTTTCTAGTTTCGGTCTGCATTCAATTGTTGGCTTGGTCAGCACTATCTAGGTTGGTTGTAAGAATTCTTAGGAAGATTTCATCGGTCAAGATCTAAAGCTTGTCCTTGATGAGTGCTTATTGTCCTCTCTACTAGTCTATGCCCATTATCTATTGTTGGCCTTTGTTGCAACCTTGTTCAACTTTTAAAACCCAACGGTACTCTTCCACTCATCGGTTCTTGGGGGCATTCATTCCTTTGGCCGATTACATCTCCACTGTCAGCCATTGGTGAAAGTCTCTCGATGGTCGATTACATCTCTACCATCGGCGCTGCAATTGTTTGATATGGGTACTGTATAATGTTTGGTCATTTTCATTGCATGGTACAATATTTTTTAACCACATATTTTTATATGTATTAAAATTTTTTATTAAAAATCATTTGCAAAGTCTATGTAAGGCTGACCATTGTACATTGCCAACATCCATTTACTTCGACATTTTCTTGTAAAGCTTGCATTTCTTTATTTTAATTTGTGCACCCAAGTAGTACACAATCACGTGGAGGACTGAGGGCCAGCTCAGAGGGGCTAAATTTTTTCCCTAATTAGTCTGGCAGTGTACTTGTTTTGGCCCCAAAGTGCCTAAAATAGGCCTTTTTTTCATTTTTGCACAACTTTTCACCATGATCTCCAAATTCTACAAATGAGATATTGGTGGAAAGATCTCTTTGAGTACTTCCTAGTGGTGTAGGTATTTTTGACATATTTTTCTATAGGTAAAATTTATTCACAACTGAAGTTAGATTACCCCTTTAGACCTCCGAGCTCATAACTTTTAGCTAGATTATTCATTTTTGGTGATTCAAGTTGCATTTGGAAGGTATTGAGGAGCTCTTCGATTTGGTTCATGTACTTTTTTAAATTTTAGCCCCAAGTATGAGATATTCAAATTTTTTCATATTTTCCTTCTGCTTCATAACTTGGACATCTCGATTCTTGGAAAAGTTTTGTTTGTGGAGGGGAGTTTATTTTCAGTTGTATTATCATATTTGGGAGTTTTTAATTCATATTGAAGGTCAATGTCTTTGTAATCTTGGAGATATATCATAGTTCATTATGGGGTTTGCATATTATCCTTCTCTGATTATGTTGCAAAAGGGAAACTATAAACAATGGAGAGATGGAATCATAGATCATCTTTGATCTCTTGAATTATTGCCACATTTGTATGGTATTGTTCCCCAACTAGGTCAAGGTATTCAAAATTTTGTTTGGATTCATAGCAGATATAATGTTTTAGGGGCCATTGCAATGCATGTTGATGATGATATTTTGAAAGGTATTGATCATCATTATTGTCCTCATACTCCACCATTCTATGATGATCAGGTTTCAAAATGTCATATGCCTCTTCATTCTTCAGACAGGATACCCTATGATGATGATACTATGCAGGAGTTTGATTTTTTGGAGTGCCTTGAATCTTCCAAAGAGGTTGACAAGGTTTCTTTAGATGCTCCTTCTCCTTCAAAGACAATTGATGTACCCTCACTCTCAGTAATTCATTGTGAAAATTCATTGATTGAGGCTCCTATCATTCATGTTCAGCAGGACTATTCATCTCATGTTAGTGATTCATTGAGAAATTCTAGTGATTCATCACAAGTATCTGATTGTCTTCCTAATTGGGATTCTTATCTATCAAACATTACATCCTTGTTCATTGGCGAAGGAGACACATGAGCAGAGCTCAGAGACATCATCATCCATATTCATTCTACATTCCTTCAATTTCTATCTAGAGTGGGAATCATTCCTACACTTGTACATGGTTTTGTTTCTTCCAAAAGGGAGACAAGTTGTTTGTTGATATTGGATCATGTTGTGTCTTCAAACACTTACCATTTTTGCAGGCGATCACACATTATGGGGGGGCTACATAGTCTCCTTCTTTCCCTCCTATGGGGGGGATTTTTTAATGTATATATGTGATGGATGGTGTACTTGGGGGGTATCATGGAGTCCTCCATCCTTCCTCACATGATTTTTTTTGTTTCTTTTCTCTCTTTTGGAGAGGATTTTTATCCCAGTAGGTTGTCTCTTTTTCTCCATTTGTGAGAGATTTTTTTTTTCATTTGTACATAGGTACCTAAAATGTCCTAGTAACGAGGACCCATCTTTGCATCTTTGCATAATAATCTTCTCCCTAAGTTGCACTTATGGGGGGGTGTTGGTGTAATTAATTATTTAATTATTCTTACATAAGTTTACTTAGGTTATAAGATTCTTTCTAGAATTCCTAGTTGGATTTTCTAGAACTTATCTTATAGCTAATGCACCATTTCCTAGGTGATTAGTTTGTTAGTTGTCCCATGTCCTAGGATTATGACATTTGTCAACATCATGTTCATTACAACATTTCAACCTTTCATACATAAGGAAGGTGTTTTTTCTCATTTGTAATATACTTCATATCTCATCATTTGATAGGTTTTAATATCAAGCAAGCTCTTTATCTTGTATACTCTCTTGTAGAAGGTTTTCATTGTTTTTGCAAGTGGTCTTGGGTGTTGAGCTAATATCTTCATCTCTTACATTTTCCATCTTGGTGGGTTTATTCTTTAGTTCACACAACCCAGCCACAACCTTGGAATATGCCAACATAACCTCCCCCTTCTTTTTTGATTGGGGTTTAGCTTTAGGCACAACATAAGGTTCACTTTCAAGTGAGGGATTTTTATCTTAGGACCCACAGGAGTAGCAAGGGATGGTTTCTCAAAGGCAAGGTTAGGTGGTTCCAATTATTCAACATGAATAGTTGAGATGGGTTTAGGGGGGAAAAGGGACAATGGAAGTGATTCCTTTTGTAGCTTCATGTGTTTCCAAATGGGTGTAGAGGAAATGGAGGTGGCAAGTCAGGGTTAAGAGTTGTAGCTTCATGGGATTCCTTGATAAAATTTTCAAGGAAGGTCAATAGAAAAAAGGGAAATTTGAGGATCATTTTGTGCCTTAGGTGGTTTAGAAGTGATAGGTGATAAAAGTAAAATTCCTTAAATCTACCTTCTAAAGTAACATATTTCATGAGAACAAGACACACCTTGTCCCAGGGTTTTGGAAGCGCCTCTCTGTCAAATCCCAACTACTTATTAATCGGCTTCTCGTTGTTCCTAAAGAAGGAATTAAGACTCTCAAGGTCCTGAGTTTTGGTGTGCTTCTTATACTTATTTCCTTTGTATAAAAGGCTCGTCACCTTGGCTATCACTTCCTCATTAGCCTCAAACGAAATGCCTCTATTGGTGACTCTCCTATCCCTCCATAAACCAATAAATTGAGCTAACATTTTTTCATCATGCCCCACTAGACTTTCTAACAATGGCACCAACCCCCCTCCATATAGGTAAGCCATACAATGGGGTCTCTATGAAATTCGTTGCAGTTTTTGGGCTTGGTCCTGACCCTTACACTAATTAGTGGTTGATGACAACACTTATTGAATTATTTGTGGTTTTCATTATTATCAAATCCTGATAAGTAAGGAAAATTGTTGGAAATATTCTAGTTGGGCTAACATTGATGTATGGTGGAGTTTCTAAAGTTCATGCTTGGATGTCATGTCTTATCTGAGGTTAATCAAAGAAATATTGAGTATAGTTATTGTTGAGAGAGTTGATTTCATAATGATATATTAAGATGAGGATTAAAATCATTAAAGTAAGGATTAGATGTGTTGTTGATGGTGAAGATATTTTGCTGATGGTCTACAATGCATTGTGTTCCCTCTTCTATTGTTCTTGATCAAGTATATGTTGTTGAAAGAAAGTTTTGGCCTTCACAAGTTGACTAAATGTTTTTGGTTTAGGAAGCTTCTTTGAAGAGTTTTTGGGAGAATGCTCCACATTCCTCCATTTATGAAGATATGGTTCTATAGTTTTGGATTCCAATTTTGAGTTTTGTCAATGTTGCACTCCTATATTTTTAGGTCACTTGTGTTGCTAATGAATTTTCTATGAAATGAAGAAGGTTGGTATTATTGTTCGTTGTATGGATTGGTCCGAAAAATACTATTCATTTCTCTACATTGATGTATTTTCTCCTATGGATTGGTGTATGTGCTCTTAGTGTCTATGTAGTGTCTCAGTTCTAATATGATGCATTGAAGTGGTCCATAAGTTGATATATTAATGTAATGTCTCATGACTATGCATTTTGTGCATCTATGGTGAAGTATTATGTTCCTGCTTAGTTTATGGTGGTTGTTTGTGGCATGACAGTATGGAAGAAATATCTAGAAGTGGTTTTTTATGTTCAAGGAATATCCCCATGTGATTTGCATGTTAATGCTTGATCTCCTTGGTTTTGTAGTGTGTCTTGAGTTGGTTTTCTAAGTTATGTGAATATTTGGCTAATAGGGCTTGTTTTCTTGCTTGTGCTAAGAACTTAAGGGTTTGAGTTAGCATATGAATTTTTATGATATATTTGGGTCTTGATCTATCTTGGTTATAATTATGTGTTGAGTAAATTCAGTTAGAAGTATGTTTTTGGTTTGACTAGTTATGTGCTTCACATTTCACCTACATGTTTCCCTATTGCCCACTAAGGTGGATGTGTGCCAGTGTATGAATTACTTTGGATCACATTGTAAGATGTAATAATATGGTTTTGGTCCTCCATATCCTTAGGATAAGACTACATTATATTTGTATGGCTGACATGTGGAATTTATTATTTATATTCTCTCTTGGCTAACCCAATTGATCTTTTAAGGTCTTGTAGTGGATATAAATGCAAGAACATTTTAGATGAAAATGGAATGGATGAGTGAATAAGTGTGAATAATTGTGAGAGTTTAATGCATTGAATATCCAATAGAGATGGTGCTAAATTATTAAGAAGAAAGATTAGATGTGCCTCAATGCCTCAGTTAGTAGAGTGAATTGTTGATAAATATTGTAAATTTCCTAAATACTTTTTGTAAATTTACCTAAGATAATGAATATCATTAGGTCCTTCTATCTTTCCCCTAGAGTTATATTTTATTTAGTTTACAAGTCTTTTGTATCTTTCTCTAAGTTAGTGTTCCTTAGTTTACAAGTCCTTTTTGATAGTGAGCCTCTATATTTAGAGTTAACTCTCACTATGGTTTTTTTCGCATTAATTTTTCCACATGAATCTAGTGTCATCTTGTAGATGAATGTGTATTATTTATTTTTCATTGCTTCTAATCTGATTAAGGATAAAATTGCTAAATCTTTCATTTTTGAAGATCACTAAAATTACTGAAGGTTTAAATTGCAATATCTTTCTTTTCTATTGATCTAGTTAAAGGTTCATGTTTTGTTAAGAAAGTATTGTGCTAAGTAGTTCAAGTTTTAGAGGGGTTTAAGTTTTTGCAAATACTGATTCACCCCCCTCTTAGTATCCAATGTGTTCAACACTTTTTTGTTTTCAATATTGCATAGTTGTTTCAAGTCATTTTGTGAAGTGTTTTTATTGAGGCCGACTAATGTATCTTAATGATATGCACCACTAATTCATTTCTAAGAAAAGTTCAAGGGTTTACTGAAGATGTTGTATGAGTCATTTTGACTCATTTGGGAGAAATATAAATAATTTATTATCATTTATCTATACCACTAATGGATGTGAAGGCTAACATGCTACAAGTTTCATAATTTATTGTTTATAGATGACTTAAGTTCTATTTGCAAAGAATGAAGATGATGATAGAAGTGTACAAAGATGTGTAAGTATATGAGAAAATCATGATAAGTTCCCCCTTAGACCTAATGTGCATAATAGATTACTATGAGTGGGTTGAAGCCATAAAATCAGTTATATTATTATTATCAGGGAGTTGTAGCTTCCTTGGGTTGTAACCCTAAAAAAGGTTGGATAATATGAGAGTTGTGGCTTCCTTGGATTATAGCCCTATATAAAAAATTTAATTTAGGTTGGATCAGGGTAGCAGTGTTTGAAAGAGACACTGCAAATTATTTTTGGTGTTGTCATTGATGGAAACCCTAGTCGGTGACAAATCTACATAGCATCATTTGCTTATACTAGTAGTCAGATTGATGACAATTAGGAAGAATAGAACATCTGGCAGTTTGGTGATCATTGATTCACTTACAGATTTCCAATTGTTATTTTGAGTTGTGGATCTCATGAGAGGTCTATCAATACATCTAATTTGTCATCCATAAATCTCAGTGCCTCGTATTAAGTCTTGTGTGAGTTTGGAGATTCAGTTGGTTACTTTTATGTTTATCAATATTTTGGGGCCGACTTAGTCGATAAAATATGTTGTGGACATTCAAGGAATCTTTATTCAAATATTTTTGTGTTTAGTCATTATGTTTTGGGTCTATGCTAGGTTGTGGATGACTGTTGTGGATGTGCATTGGATAACCCTTAAAATTTGAGCCGAAAAGTTGCTAATATTTTCAAGTCTTATTTGGAGCCGACATGTTGTGATTAAATTGCTAGTCGTGGATATATATGTATGATCTCTTATATCATTTTGATGTGTGTGCATGGTGTGTTGGTGTGTATTTTGAATACAAAAGAGTGTTAGGATGATTTTATGAACAGTTTCACTTGTGCATAAATATTCTGTGGAGCGAGTCAAAGTAGAGCTAAGAAAAAGTTCAATATTAGTTAGGACTGAAGATTGACAACCGAGCTTAACCAAAACTATAATCAAGAATTTGTAGATGTTATTCCTTTAGTTCATTCTCTTGGATCTAATCCAAATCTTTGTAAGGTAGTGTGCCTTCCTATTTTGAGCAGTGAGCTCTAGGAATTGTGCCTGAATGCAAGTGCATTCCCATATTGTAAAGTTCTTTTTGAGTATACTCAGGTTATATTGTGGATTGGCCATCCACCATGGTTTTTTCCCTAATAGGATTTCCACGTAAAAATACTTGTGTTATGGTGTTGTGGTTATTTTATTTTTGTTTCTACATATTTCTCTTTGTTGAATATTTTAAGTGGGTTAATAATCAGAATAATAAAGTAATTTTTTGCAAAACATTGATTCACCCCCCCTCTCAATGTTGTTTGTTTCCAACAATTGGTATCAGATCTAGTTCCTCGAAAGAAGTCTAACAGCTTGGGGAGATCTTGGAAAGTGTTTTCAATGGATACAAGAAGTCTTCAATAACAACTTATGGTGGCCCTGGATGATCTTGACTAGTCAAAATATGAGAACTAGGAACTATAGGAAACTCTTGAGAATGTAGAAAAATTCATCTAGTCATTGCAAGACCAAATAAATGAATCAAGGGAGAAAATAAAGGAATTGTGTGATTATCTCAAGCAGAAGAATAGAAGCATGGAAGATGAACAACTCAGTCATGCCTTGAAGGAGAAAACAAAAAAGTGTGAAATTTTTTCCAAAGAAAATATTGTCCTAAAGCGTGAGATGGAATTCATCATGATGAAAATGACCAAGGAAATTGAAGATAGAAAGAAGAATGAAGAAAATCTTGCTCAATCCTTGAAAGAAAAATCTGAACAATGCATCTGATTGGACAATGAATTGGAACAATCTAAAAACAATGAGAAAACACTTGAAAAATAGCTTGATGATCTTAGAGATGAACTTACTATTGAAAATGAGTACAAGGAGAAATTCAAAGCCAATTTAGCCAAACTTGATTAATTGATTAAATCTCAAAGGACTGATGGTAACAGGTGAGGTCTTCGATATGAAGAAGGATAAAGTTCTAGATCTCGACAAAGGAACTATAGACAAAGGAATTCTGGACAAGGAAGATTCTAACAAGGAAAATAGATGAATGGAGCCAAAAGAAATCTGGTGAGACAACCAAATGCTCAGAGATTCAATGGTTGTTTTACTTGCAACAAATTTGGTCATATGGCTTCTCAGTGTAGAAGCAGGATGAATCCAAGTGGACCATCATTCTCAAGTCATTGCTTTAATTGCTATAAGTACAGTCATAAGTCAAGTGAATGAAGAGTTGTGATGAATAACTTTCATAGTGTGTACCTTGTAGTTTTACCCTATTTTAATGTGAAAAACATCTTAAAATGCAAATGATAAAACACTAAGAACACTTCAATGATTAGCCTAAAGAGTGATAAAACAAGGAGAATAGATGAAATAAAATTCAAATTGATTATACCTTCCTTGTTGTTGAAGACTCCTTGGTTGGCCCTTGATTTAGATGAATTTTTATGCCCCTTAGATGGCTTTTGATGTTACTAGATACAATATTGATAATGCAAAATGACTAGATGGATGGCTAAATGATAGCAAATTCTTGAGAATGCAAATTGGCAGCATAAGGTTGCTCAAACTGAAAAGTGTTGAAAATTCCCTTGAGGAGGGGGTATTTATAGAGGAATTTGAATTCTCTAGGGAATTCAATGGTTGAGATTCATCCAACAAGGTCAAGATGAATGGCTATGGTGAGTTGAGAACTCACAAGCCCTCACATCTTGACATGTGGAGGGTGAAGTGGCTAAGAGGAGATGAGGTGTAAGTGAGGTGGCTAAAAGGTACATGAGGTGGAGGAAGGACAAGTACCTTCCAAGTACCTTGGGGAGTGAGAAGATTTCCTCAAAAAGGGATTTCTTGTCCCCAAGTGAGAGTGAAAGGGACATTTGAGGAATTTTGGAATTCCTCAAAAATCTCCATGGGAAAAGGAGAGGTGGTTGGAGAAATAAATGTGAATTAAAATTCACATTCTTAGGAGAGTCTAAAGGATAAAAGGTGAGCTCCAAAAAGGTGGGACTTGGTCACATGTGGATGATGTGACAAGTCCAAGGTTCTAGAAGCCTTGAAGATAGAATGTGAATTAAAAATTCACATAGGGAAGAGGAGAATCTAGGATAAATAAATGTGAATTAAAAATTCACATGGGAAAGAGGGTCAATGCTAAAAAGAGATAAATGCAAAGGTTGACTAAAAAGGTGGTGCTAAATATGGCTAATGACCTTAGTTAAGGTTGTGCAAATATTTGATTAGAATAATTAATGGAAGATTAGAGGCAAGTGGCAAATGTAGGAGGATGTGACATTAATCTTTGATTAAGAGGATGCACATCATAATCATGAATTAATTAAATTAATTCAAATTAGAGCAAGATCATGGAGGATGTGACAAGGAGAGAGAGAATGAAGAATTTTAAATTGATTTAAAATCAAAAGGGTCAAAAATGACTAAATTAAATAAATTGGTGTATTTATTTAATTTAGAGAGGAAGAAGGTGAAAGATAAAGCATTTAGTTATTAAATTAAATACTTTACAGATATGAGACAAAAGGTGTAATATTAATTTAATAAATTAATATTTAATATGATAGACGAAAAGGGAGTAAATTTAATCATATGGGACTGATTAAATTTAGATGTCTACATTTTGCCCCTCTTCGAAATATTGTTAGAATAATAGTGTTTTGAAGAAAAATAAAATGGAAATGAGGGAGGAAATGATAGATGGTGATGCCCCTAGCATGGAAAAGGTTGAAGATTGGGGATTGAGGATGCCCCCTTGAGAGGACATGTGGGTTGAAGAGAACATAGCTGTGCTGTCAAAATAGATGATGTGATGCAAGGGGAGATGAGGAAGATGACAAAAGAAGAGGATAAGCGATAGGAGATGGATGAAGCACAAATGGATTTTAGGACAAAAGGTGATGTTGCCCTAGTCAAGGTACAAGCCAAAAGGGGTTGATGATGGATGGAGCATTGTCAATGAGGGAATGATGGATCCCAAAACAACACGAGGATAGGGAAGGATACATCCCACTTAGTGGTAGTGATGAGGGAAGGATACATCCCAAAATACCACAAAAGGATAGGGAAGAATACCTCCCGATGATGAGGATGAAAGTGTTGTTGATGAGGGAAGGATACATCCCAAAATAACACTGAAGGGATAGGGAAGGATACAGATGGATGATGATGATGATGATGATGGGTCAAGGTGGGTAACAATATTTGGGACAAGACCAAGGATTTAATTAGATTATTTGTGTGAGGTATGAATTGATGAGGATAGGATTGAGATGTGAGATGGATGAAAGGTATAAAGATGATAGGGGGAGTGTTGTTGATGAGTGGAGATTGGATGGATAGATGAGGGAGAGTGATGAAGGGTGAAGGGATGGGGGGAATTTTGATAGATGGGAGGATGGGGGATACATGCAAGATGATGGAATGGAAAATGAAATGCAGTCCTAATATGATTTTCCATCTTCAGAGCACTAATTTTTGCTATAGCATAAGACACCCAGTGCCAGGGTATGTGGAACCAAGGTGTATTAGTGTCTAATGCATGAAACAAACACAACAAATAAGAAGACTATCCCAACACCCCAAAGTCACAAAGAAAGACCTTGGTCGGGCTAGGTATTGAGATAACCACAAGCACAAAAGGATGCCCCAACATAACACAAGACCTCGGGGATCTTGGAGGGTACTACGTGGGACAACCAAGAAGACACAATCAAACAAAAGATCAAGATATGCCCCTATGTGGACCAATTAAAACACACCATAATATGATGGATTATGGTGGCCTTGACAAGTGATGATAGGGAGCTCAAATGATAAACAAAATCCAAAAGCATCAAAAGATCGCAATCAATTTCAAATGTCCTTTGCCATAGGATCAAGGGGATAGATGGGATTGATAAGGTCTGTTAGGAAGGATACATCATGTTCAGACCGATGATAGATACTAAGCTAAAAGATTGATATGCTGTAGGATATTCAAAATTGATTGGATTTGTTGATACAAGTGGATCTTGTTTGTTAAGAACCAGCTAGATAAGGGCATAGCTTAATGACACAACACAAGGGAGACAAGACATGAGACTAACACAACCTAAAGACTTAGGGGCTTGGGGGCCGATCAAAGATTAGCCTTGCCTACGTGAAAATGCAGAGCCCTCATAGTTCGGTAAAAGGCTGTCGACTGACCATGGATAAAAGTAGAAAGAGGATGATGAATGATGATGATAGATGACAAGGAATGGAGAGACAAAAGCCAAGACTAATGATAGATGATATAGGAGTGGATGGAGAAAGTAGAAATACTGACGCTATATGATAGAGGAGTGGATGGGAAAAGTAGAATGACTGATGATAGACAATAGAAGAGCAAAGTGGACAATGAAGATCGATGATGGAACCTCGGGGGTGGATCAAATGATCGACCTTGCCTACGTGAAAGCACAGGGGCAACGTAGTTCGACAAGACCAAAGGAAAACAATGGATAAAGGATGATAAGATGATAGGATAAGCAGATAAAAAGATGGGACCGATACGACAAGATAGGATAGACCTATTGGATTGGATAGGATGATGATGATCACATAAAGCTCAGGGATGGGATAGTTATCCAAAGCATTAAAATGACTTGGGAAGATGATATGATAGATAGATGAGTGATGAAAAGTGATAGGGCATTGGAAAGATGTGCAAGAGAAGTAGGGGTGATGACGATGAGATAAATGGCATTGGGTTGCATGGGGGGAGGCCTATAGCCAAATACCAATGACAAGGGATTGTGAGATGGGATGAGGATAAAGATGAAAGAATGGATAGAGATATAGGGATGGGGGATGGGAGGGATTGTTTGGATGGATGGGAATATAAGGATTGGGAGATGAAAGGGATGCTAGGATAGATGGATACGAAGATAAGGATGGGGAAATGGAAGGGATGTTGTGATAGATGGATAGGATGGGAGATGAAAGGGATGCTAGGATAGATGGATACGAAGATAAGGATGGGGAGATGGAAGGATGCTAGGATAGATGGATACAAAGATAAGGGATGGGAGATGGAAGGGATGCTGTGATAGATGGATAGGGAGATGAAGGGATGTTATGATAGATGATGTCTCCAAGGACTATGTCACAAAGGAAGCAAATGCCCCCACTCTAGATATGTCATATATAAGGAGGCATGAGGGATGGAAGACAAGTGGATGGGAAAATAAAAGAGATAACTAGATGAGGATAGGATGGGTGACTAAGGAATATGATAGAGCATGGATGAAGGGAATGTATACCAATAGGTGTCCAAAGCATGCATAGATAGGTGCCCCTATTTTGATCAAGATCACAAGAAGGATGGAAGGAATGGGAGATAAATGGGATATGATGGTAGGATACGGAAGATAGATGGGATGGGGGGGATTTATGAAGAGGACGGATAATAGGAATATGGTTGCATAGCTAGAAGCATAGCCGATGGAGGGAATGCATATTAGGAAGTTGCCCCCAAGTATAGATGGGGATTTATGCATGACGCCTTTTTGCTAGGTTTTCATCATGGTATTTATCCAAGGCACTTGCTTGCCAAGTTTTCACCATTGGATGGATTATTCCTCTTTACTATTTTTTATTTTTTTTTTTGATTTTTTTGATTTTTTTGATTTTATTTTTTTGGATGTCATGCAAAAGGAGATGGGTAAGGATAAGGAAGTGGATAAGCAGATTTAGAAGACATGTGATAAGGATCAAGGTGTTAAGAGCCCATGTTTGAAGTGACTGTTGGATGTTGGTACAACCTTATTAGCATAAATGGATTATGCATGAGGATGAATTATAGGGATTTGATGGGATTGATACATGGGATAATGGATGGGATGTTGCAAAGGGTATAGATAGAATGATGGGGTGGATATGTGATGGGGAGATGTGTTCAAGACCAACATTGGCACATGTGGTGGTGGATATGAAAAGATAATAGGATTAAGGGATGGAGAATTTGGGGATAATGGAGGAGATGGAATGGTGAATTTTGGGACATAAGGACCCAAAACAGACTTAGGAGATGAAAGGGGTGTATGATTAGTTTTTGGATTAGCGACTTTGGATGTTCTTACAGATTTTTCATGTGATGGCATTGCATATTTTTTCTTTGGGATCCACATGGTTTTGATCTTTGCTTTGGTGGGCCTTTGTGGCCTACGGATTTGATTTAGATTTATATTTTTCTTCTTTTCGCCATGTCTATTAGAGGGGACATGAGGAGCTTGAGGTTCATGTGGATCTTTAAATCTAGGAATTTTTGCTTTGGCATCCAAAGTGCGTTTACTAGCAATGGGATGGGTGTGAGGAGATGGATGATGTAGAACGATGGAGGTAAAATTATGAGGATTATGTGTAGATGGAAAATGTGTAGGTATGTGCCTTTGTTGATCCTGATTAGGATGTTTATGATGGATGAGATGGATAGGTGATGAATGGATGGATAGGACGAGATGGAGGAGGTGATTTTGAGATATAAGGGCCCAAAATAGACATAGGACCTGGGGGAAACATGGGCATGGTAGATGGAGGATTGGAGATGGTAGATGGAGGGATGTAAGGACCCAAAATGGATGGAGCAGATGAAGGAGGAAGATGGACTATTTTTTTGAGGTGATATGATAGAGGAGGAGGGATGGCCACATATGATCTGGTGGGGCAATGGGAAGAGCCAACATTTCTTTTGGAAAAGGCTTGTTGAGGACATCTAGAGGTTGTACCAACATATTTAGACTGTAAGTCTTGGGAAATAGGTCCAAGACCTTGCATGCAGACTTGTTCTTTGACTTGGATGGGCTCTAAAATACCTTGATCATGAAGGCCTAGACCTTTTCCTTGATAGTTCATTTTCTTGAGCATGCGATCCATGATAGGATTTGTGTTATTCTGAAAACATGATGCAAGTCCATTATTAGATGGAGGATGATGGGTGGTATATACATTGTGTTTTTCTTCTACAAGGAGGCCACCATGGAAGAATGTGAGGGTACCAAGGGGATATGCAAGTGGTGTGGGGATAGCAGTTTTAGGCGATGATGGGGGATTATGAGAGGGAGATGATGGGATAGCAGCATTTGGATGGGTGGTATTAGGAGATGGATCAAGTGATATGATAGGATTTGGATTTTTGATAGTGGGCTCATGTGATGGAGATGGAGATGGAGTAGTGAAAGCTTGAATGACAAGGGGATCATGGGATGGAATAGATGGGGGACTGTGATCTTGAGGTGGACTAGATGGGATGGTAGGATCTTGATCTGGAGAAGGGGATATGTTGGCATGCTTTGGATTAGACTCTTGGCATGACTCATCTTGTGTGGATGGAAAGATGATAGAGTGGTGGAGGGACTGTTTAAGTGGGGGAGATGGGAGTATAGAGGATTCATGAGGTTCATTGGAATGGGTTTTGGTGCTACTAGGAGTGGATTGGATTTGGGTGTCTTTGATGGATTGGGAGGATCTAGGAGTAGATGGAGTGGATTAGACTTGGGTGTCTTTGATGGGCTCAGTGGCTCTCATAGTAGGAGATGTGGGTTCAATGGTTTCAATGGTTTGATCAGTGCTAGGGGTGGTAACAACAATGATAGGTGTAGTATAGAGAAGGCTCTCATCACTAGTTACCGTGGATGATGGATTGGGATGGCATGGTTCCATGAATTCAAGATGTGGAGTTGGGGATGGCTTCTTTGTCATGAGTCCTTGGAGAACTTTTGAAATGAGAGACTTGCATATGGTTGGCTTGGCTGGGGTGGTAGAAATGGATGAGGGATTATGGATTGGTGGACAGGACTATGAGTAGATGGGGGATTAGGATTGGATGGAGGACTAGGAGTAGATGGGTGAATGGGATTAGATGGAGGACTAGGAGTAGATGGAGGACTAGGATTGGATGGAGGGTTAAGGTAAGGATATTGGAGTGGTGAATTAAGATAGGGGGACATGGATTGTCGATTAGGACAAGATGATATAGGTGGTGTAGTGGGACAAGAGGATGTGGGGGATGGATTATAATAAGGGTATTGGGATGGTGGATTAGGATGAGGATATGTGGATGTAGGATTAAGGTAAAAGGGTGTGGAAGTAGGATTAGTATGGGAAGATTGGGAAAGAGGATTATGATAGGGGGCATGGATGGGGAATTGTAATAGGAGTATTGGGATGGAAAATTAGGATAAGAGGATGTAGATGTTGTATAAGAGGATGATGTAGATGAAGGACATGACAAATATGGGGATGAAGAAGATACTGGATATCCATTGTCAAAGGTGGCATAAGGAGCATGATTAGGCATGGATGAAGACATAACGGGATAGCTCATAGGAGTAATTGGATTTTGGAAAGTGGGTGGAGAAAGCTTACTAGATAGGATAGTTTCAAGGGGATCTATGTCATATACCTCTTGATTGACAAGACTTTCGTTATTATCGTCAACATAATTAGTGTTTCCCTTGACTACTATTGATGGAGGATGAGGATTCATGATGATGATAGGATAAATAAAATGGATCAAAGATGATGGACAAAAGCTCAAATTGGGATTTAAGTCAAGCTTAGATCAGTATTGGATTAAAGTTCAGATTAGGATGATTGGATGATGCAATTGGATTGATTTTGATTTTGATGGGATTCAGTAGATGGATGATTGGATTGGGTAGATGATTTGATGAATTTGATTAAAGTACTAGATTAGTTTGATTTGATAGGATCAAATGATTAGATGATGTCAATTGGATAATTGTGATTGGATGAACTTGATAGGATTGGTGTGCTTGGATTAATTAGATGATTGTATGTATTTGATTAGAGGAATGGATTGGTTTGATTATATAGGAAGAAACAAAATGTACCACTAGATAGAGCTCAAAAAATTGAAAAATTTTGGTTTTTGAACGAAGTTGATCTGATGCACGGTTTGTAAATGACAGCCCCGAGAAGTTAGGGGAGTTTCCACCCCGTGATGCGGGGCGTGGCCGCCCTGGGATGGTCAAATTCTTGATAGGAGGAAATGGAAGGTACCACTAGATAGAGCTTGAAAAACTAAGAAACTTTTATTTTTGGATGAAGTCGATTCAATGTATGGTTTGTAAATGACAGCCCCAGGAAGTAAGGGGCGTGTCCACCCCACGATGCGGGGTGTGGCCGCCCTGGGATGGTCAAATTCTTGATAGGAGGAAATGGAAGGTACCACTAGATAGATTTTGAAAAACTAACCAACTTTGGTTTTTGGACGAAGTCAATTCAATGTACAGTTTTTAAATGATGGCCCCAGGAAGTTAAAGGGGTGTAGTCAACTTTCTGTAGTAAATCAGGGGTGTAGTCAGCTTTCTGCAGTAAATCAGGGGCATAGCCACCTTTCTGCAGTATAATCAGGGGCATAGCCACCTTTCTATAGTAAATCAGGGGTGCTTCCACCTTTCTGTAGAAAAATCAGGGGTACTTCCACCTTTCTGTGGTAAATCAGGGGCGCTTCTGCCTTTCTGCGGTAAATCAAGGGTGCTTCTGCCTTTCTACAGTAAATCAGGGGGCTTCCACCTTTCTGTGGAAAAATTAGGGGTGCTTCTGCCTTTCTGCAGTAAATCAGGGGTGCTTTCGCCTTTCTACAGTAAAATCAAGGGCACTTCCACCTTTCTGTGGTAAATCAAAGCTTGGTTTTGATGGCAATGGCTATGGCAAGGACTCAAAATGATAAAATAAGGCCAATGTATCAAAGATTTCATGGGGTTTTTACAAGAAAACACTTCGAGCAAGCACAATCCTATGATTAATGTTAAGGGTATGGCCAGAAAAGGTCTTAATCTAGGATGCACAGGGCTTCTAGGGAGTCCTTGATATACTCTTGGTATGTGATGCACAACCGTGAACACCAGCCCATCACAAGCGTGAGTCGAGAACCCCAGCGAGATACTTAAAGGCTCAGACCAACTCTTCACGTCTATCTAGGTATCACCCTAGCTTCGACGCTCTGCCAATTATGATGTAACTGGATTGGGGTACAACTTTCATTCTCACCCCTTTATATACCCCGCTGGTATGCATGGTTGGAATCATCCCTTGGGGTGATGAAATCCCCAAGCAACTCCCACTAGAAAAAAGACACTAACCATTTCCAACTACTCCCCAAGCTCACACGAAGTGCAAGGGGAAAGTGAAAACAAATTAATTCCCCCTTGGGTGACACAATAATAAACAAACATAGCAAGCAATAAAGGTTACTTCCCCCTAATTAGACTATGTTCAAACAACAAGGATAATTTTTCAAAAATTTGATCAAATAGATGGCCCTGCAAGCAAACGTTAGCTATCTTATCCTTCGTTCTTGGTTGATTACGCCATAATATGCTTCCAAACTGTGTTGTTTTTTGGTGTAGCCACCTTTCTGCGGTAAAATCAGGGGCATTGTTGCCTTTCTATGGTAAAATCAAGGGCATAGCCACCTTTCTGTAGTAAATCAGGGGTGCTTCCACCTTTTTGTGGAAAAATTATGGGTGCTTCCACATTTCTGCAGGAAAACAGAGGATGCTTCTGCCTTTCTGTGGTAAAACAAAGGGCGCTTCTGCCTTTCTATGACCTTTTTCTACAAAATACTTAGCAAAAATGAAGGTTAAATGCAAGAACCCATTTGTGGGTTCCACAAGGCGTGCGAGAAATGTGTACCTTGGAGTTTTACCCTATTTTAATGTGCAAAACATCTTAAAATGCAAATGATAAAACACTAAGAACACTTCAATGATTAGCCTAAAGAGTGATAAAACAAGAAAAATAGATGAAATAAAATACAAATCGATTATACCTTCCTTGTTGTTGAAGACTCCTTGGTTGGCCCTTGATTTAGATGAATTTGTATGCTCCTTAGATGGCTTTTGATATTACTAGATGCAATATTGATAATGCAAAATGACTAGATGGATGCTAAATGATAGCAAATGCTTGAGAATGCAAATTGGTAGCATAAGGTTGCTCAAAATAAAAAGTGTTGAAAATGCCCTTGAGGAGGGGGTATTTATAGAAGAATTTGAATTCTCTAGGGAATTCAATGGTTGAGATTCATCCAACAAGGTCAAGATGAAGGGCTATGGTGAGTTGAGAACTCACAAGCCCTCACATCTTGACATGTGGATGGTGAAGTGGCTAAGAGGAGATGAGGTGTAAGTGAGGTGGCCAAAAGGTACATGAGGTGGAGGAAGGACAAGTACCTTCCAAGCACCTTGGGGAGTGAGAAGATTTTCAAAAAGGGATTTCTTATCCCCAAGTGAGAGTGAAAGGGACATTTGAGGAATTTTGGAATTCCTCAAAAATCTCCATGGGAAAAGGAGAGGTGGTTGGAGAAATAAATATGAATTAAAAATTCACATTCTAGGAGAGTCTAAAGGATAAAAGGTGAGCTCCAAAAGGTGGGACTTGGTCACATGTGGATGATGTGACAAGTCCAAGGTTCTAGAAGCCTTGGAAGATAGAATGTGAATTAAAAATTCACATAGGGAAGAGGAGAATCTAGGATAAATAAATGTGAATTAAAAATTCACATGGGAAAGAGGGTCAATGCTAAAAAGAGATAAATGCAAAGGTTGACTAAAAAGGTGGTGCTAAATATGGCTAATGACCTTGGTTAAGGTTGTGCAAATATTTGATTAGAATAATTAATGGAAGATTAGAGGCAAGTGGCAAATCTAGGAGGATGTGACATTAATCTTTGATTAAGAGGATGCACATCATAATCATGAATTAATTAAATTAATTTAGATTAGAGCAAGATCATGGAGGATGTGACAAGGAGAGAGAGAATGAAGAATTTTAAATTGATTTTAAATTAAAAGGGTCAAAAATGACGAAATTAAATAAATTGGCATATTTATTTAATTTAGAGAGGAAGAAGGTGAAAGATAAAGCATTTAGTTATTAAATTAAATACTTTACAGATATGAGACAAAAGGTGTAATATTAATTTAATAAATTAATTTTTAATATGATAGATGAAAAAGGAGTAAATTTAATCATATGGGAGTGATGAAATTTAGATGTCTACACATAGATATGTCAGATGCTATGCATGCAATAGATTTTGGCATATTGCTAACCAATGTAGATCAAGGAAAAATTAGTAGAAGAGTTGGTCTAGTCAGAGAGATGTTGTGTGCTACAACTGCAACAAATTTGGGCATATTGCTAGATTATGTTGGAATAGAAGATGTCTGATAAGAAATAATACATAGCAGGATGTCAAAGGAAAGGGAAAAGTCACTATAGATGTGATCAAGAGGCAAATGCAAAAGAAATGGGTGAAAAAGAATCCCTCTATTGAAGGAAATGTGCCAACACCAAAATATATTTATGGTAATTCCTCTAGGAATTAGTTTTAGGCCTTTGGCCTAGGGGGAGCTATCAAAAAAATCCTCCCCTCTGCAAGCAAGTGATACTAGAATGTGGACCAGTCTAGTAGGTGGGTCAATTCTTTTCAAATGTTTTTTAACTAAATTGGAGCCAGTATTATAGAATTTTGGAGATCCATAGAAAAATTATTTGTCTTAGTGCTTGAAATCAGAGTAATCGGATGAACTAGGGTTAAGGCATTTATTGGGACAAAAAGGGTTAGTTGTGCAAGTGATAAAAAATTCATTTTTATCTTTCATTTTTCACTTTGCATTTTGAAGGAAAGCAGTTTGAAGAGCCCTGGAGTGAACCTTGTTGAATTGTGAAGAGATTCAAAGCATGGAATCTGCAATTGAACTTTGATTTGATGGAAAGGAATTTTTTGAAAAGCTGGTGAATTCCTGAATTTGCAATCATGTCCACTCCTTTGGTAGTTGAATTCAATGACATACCCCATCCTAAATTCAAATTGCATCCCTATAAGCCTGTTGAGATCGAGCCCTTAGGAGCATTTTCATCTATTCCATATGAAGTTTTTCAAATTGAGGATATTAGGGCATATATTCATGCAAACATTGAAGATTTAGGAACCTCTCAAATAATGAAACTATATTCCCATCATGTATAATTGGAGAATATTTTATTGTAAAACTAGAATTTCAAACCCTAGAAGAGAAGAAGTTTACATAGTTTGTGAGATTTCCCATATTTGAGGAAAATGAATGGGTTAGATACATTTTGAGCCGTGTTCATGCCGAATTCATGTGGCTAAATATAACC
The DNA here is from genome assembly GCA_007258455.2 of Sequoia sempervirens. Taxonomy (NCBI): domain Eukaryota; kingdom Viridiplantae; phylum Streptophyta; class Pinopsida; order Cupressales; family Cupressaceae; genus Sequoia; species Sequoia sempervirens. The sequence continues at coordinate 29,096,817 of VDFB02252616.1, forward strand.
TTCAAAATCACAAAAGAGGCTATGTGTACATTAATAGGTCTACATTCCATCGGTAGACTTCCAATCTTGAAATCTGTAAAGAATGACAAGGTTACTAAGGCAACAGGTGTGCAATGGCAATATAATACATTGCTAAAGTAGATGTGAAATTGGCATCAATTATCATTGGTTACAAGATATACCATTCTAGCTGGGATAATTTTGTATTTGATATAGCCATCTATGTAGCTTATGAAATGGTAAAGAAAAATGTAGAATATGACTTGTGCGAGCTGCTCAAAAGTCAATTGTTGGAGAATTTGAGAAAAATCAAGAAAGACAAGAAAAATACTTTTAAATATGGTAATATGCTATTGTGCTTATTTTTCTATTTCATGAATGAGGTTCTAGGCATTGGAAAAGTACATTGGAAAAATGATGTTCCTGTAGCTATTTAGATAAGGAACATGTTGTTTGGAATTGGTGATTGTCAAGTCAAGAATACTACCCTTTGGGGGTACTTTAAAAATTTCCAGAATATGATGCATGCTAGGGAAAGAATTCCCACTTCAATTGTGGAACAGTACAAAGATACTATCTGCTTCATGGTGGATATTGACCAATTTCATATGGAAGTCATTGATCCCAGAGCAATTTGGATCGTGCCTATGGGATATGAAGTAGAGGAGAACATTCTGAAAATGTATGCAGAACACTTGTTGAATTCACCTCTGGCTCAGGGAGAAGAGAGCTTTGGAACATATGTAGAGAAAAGTATGCAGGTTCATGAGGAATTGAGAAAACCAGTGATAGTCGGGAAAGTAAAAAAGAGAAAGAAGTTTTTGCAGAAAGGATGGGCTTACCTGTAGAAGCTTTGAGACAAGCAAGAAGGAGGAGAGATGAGGTAGAAGTAGTAGAAGTGAAAGCAAAAATAGAGTCTGATAGTCCTAGTGCATCCTCTGCCCACACTAGATCTACAAGGAGTTCCCCTACAACCAAGCGAGCTCAAGAAAAGCCTTCCGGTAAAAGGAAGAAGAATAAAAGTAAAAGAACATATAAGCCTATTTTAGAAGATGAGGAAACATAATAAGAATGTCTTGAGAGAAGTAAAAGCTATTGGAACTCAGGTTATCAAGTTAAACAAAAGAAAATCTTTTGGAAAAGAAGAAAAGGAAAAGAAGGCTAAAGTTGAGAAACCTGGTATGTCAGTTGATGAAGTTGCGAATGTAGTTTTCAAGGACAGTAATCTCAAGCCCCTCTATGAATTGTATGAAACCTTTGATGAATCAATTCAAAGAGTTATAGAAGAAGCTACAATAAAACATATGAACATTTTTAATAAAGTTCTTGTTGAGATTATGTTTGGCTTACTCGAGAATCTTTATGATAATTTGGAGTCGAGAAGGTTAAGTGCTAGAAAAGAAGAGAATCCGAGGAAGAGAGTTCTTGCAGATTTGTGCCCAGAAATGTCAATTGAAGAGATGGATTCACTCCTTGAAAAGGCTAAAAAGGAATTTAAGAGCAAGACAAGGGTGAATAAACTCATGATTGGTGAAATTGATGTTGTTGTTGGTGAAACTAAGGAAATTTTGGAAGAGTTTATGTCAAAGAATAAGATTAACATTGAGGAAATGAATACTGAAAATGTTCTAGAAAATGAGGAAGTGAATGTGGAGGTAAATGTAAATGAGGAAGAGAATGTGAATGAGGAGAATATGAATGTATCTAATTCTCCAAAATTTGAGGATATTCTAATTTCTCCTAATGTGGAAAATACAAACACCTATGGAAGTTGAAGTTCCTAAGGTGGTATTAGCTAAGGAGAAGGTGGTGCAAAATGAAAAGGTTGAGGCATGCAATGTCAATCCAGAAACAATCTCTAAAGAACCCAAGGCTGAAGAAGAAAAAGTTTAGGAAATCAAAGTGGAGGCAAGAGACACTACCAAGGCAGTGAAGACATCACTTATGGAGCAACATGAAGATTTTGATCCGAAATTGGATGAAAGTTCAATCAATATATCTACTCTTTCCCCAATTCAAATCATGAAGGTTGCATCAATTGCTCAAGCTAAGGCCAATGAGAATATTTTGAAATCTCACATAGAGGATAGTGAATTGATAAGCTTTGCATCTGGAGTTCTGTAGAAATTAATGCCTACTCATGTCATGAATCCATCAAGTTCCTCTTCTTACAAGCTAAAGAAATTCATAAATGTTGTAAGTACTCAATTTGAGTCTCTTGAGAAATTTGCTGAGGATAAAGTACAAAAGGAGTTAAATAGAAAAATACCTAGTTAGTTGAAGGCATCAATTACAAAGGATAATATTTTGTTAGCTACTTTCATAAAGAACACTCAAGATTCTATATCTGAAGCTAGAAAAGCCTATAAGTCATGTTTGGTTATGTCCAAGTTTATTGAAGGTAATGAGAAAAAGGTGAAGGATCTGGAAAATCAATTAACTACCATTTCTACTACTTTTGATCCATTAGCTGGTGATGTGGTTCAACAAGAAGGTCAAGTAACAACCCTACTTGACAAAATAAGATGTTTAAAGAATGAAAATGATAGAATTATTGGGAGAGTATGTGAACTCAGGGGACTAAGTTGTCTGAAGATTGAGATAATGATGAGTGCTTTTAAGGAAGTAAAAGATGCTATAGAAGTTAGTGATCTAGAGAATCTTGAAACTATAGAGGCTCAATCCTATTTAATGTGTGGTCGCATAACAATTTTGGAAAGTCTCAAAAAGGTTTGTAATGAAAATTTAAGAGTGTTGAAGCAAGATTTTGTAGATATTTTCAAACTTTTGTAAGTTACAAGTTCATGCTTATACAATTTTGGAATTTTGTTTTGATTTCCCTAGTTTTTTCCATTGATGTCAAAGGGGGAGAAGTGTACAATGAAAAATGCATAGTCATCATAGGGGGAGTTGCTTTTCCAAGATTGAAGTTCCTTTTTGAAGTTTTGAAATGACAGTGTGACTCATGTTGGTTTTGATCCAATAATTAGTCATTTTTCACTAAGTGTTGCCATCAACGCCAAAGGGGGAGATTGTTGGCAAGAGACACTGTAAATGCTTTTTGGTTTTTTCATTGATGGAAACCCTAGTCAGTGATAGATCCACATAGCATCATTTTCTTATACAAGTAGTTAGATTGAGGACATTTGGGAAGAAAAGAACATTCGGCAGTTTGGTGATCATCAATTCACTTGCAGATTTCTAGTTGTTATTTTGAGTTGTGGATCTCATGGGAGGTTTATTAGTGCATCTAATGTGTTGTCCAAAAATCTCAGTGCCTCGTATTAAGCCTTGTGTGATTTTGGAGATTCAGTTGGTTACTTTTTTCTTTATCAGTATTTTGGGGTTGACTTAGTCGATAAAATATGTTGTGGATATTCAAGGAATCTTTATTCAAATATTTTTGTGTTTGGTCATTATGTTTTGGGTTCAAGTTAAGTTGTGGATGACTATTATGGATGCGCATTGGATAACTCTTAATATTTGAGCAAACAAGTTGCTAATATTTTCAAGTCTTATTTGGAGTCGACATGTTGCGATTAAATTGTTAGTTGTGGATATATATGTATGATCTCTTATATCATTTTGATGCATTTGTGTGGTGTGTCGATGTGTATTGCAAATACCAAAAGATTGTTAGGATGATTTTATGTACATTTTCACTTGTGCATAAAGATTTTGTGGAGCGAGTTAGAGAAAAGCTGAGTAGAAGTTCAGTATTAGTTAGAAGGACAAAAGATTGACAACTGAGCTTAATCGAAAGTGTAATCAAGCATTTGTAGATGCTATTCCTTCACTTCATTCTCTTGGATCTAATTCAAATCTCTGTAAGGTAGTGTGCCTTCCTATTTTGAACAGTAATCTCTAGGTAGTGTGCCTGAATGCAAGTGCATTCCCATATTGTAAAGTTCTTTTTGAGTATACTCATATTATATAGTGGATTGGCCATCCACCATGGTTTTTTCCCTAATAGGGTTTCCACATAAAAATTCTTGTGTTATGATGTTGTGTTTATTTTCTTTCTATTTTTGTATATTTCTCCTGGTTGAATATTTTAAGTGGGTTAATAATCAGAATAATAATGTAATTTTTTGTAGAACACTGATTCACCCCCCCTCTCAATGTTTCTTGTTTCCAGCAAGTAGCTCCTAGCAACATTTCTCACCGTGGTTTTTACCCTATGGAGTTTTCCATGTAAATTTTGTGTCAACTTTGTTCTTGTGTGGATACTTAAGTTCTTTCTTATTTTGATTAAGTATTTTAATGATTTAATGATATAACTTAGCTTCAACAATTAAGGATTGAGATTGAAATTTAAAGTATATTGATTCACCACCCCACCTAGTATTCCATTGTGTTTAACAATTAATATCAGAGAAAATTTCTTTTGATATAGCCTAATAATTAAGGCAGACCCTATCTTTGGAACACATGGGAAATGAAGTAGTTCCTAAGAAGAAGTGCCCTTGAAAATTCTGTAAATTGGTGGAATGGAACTTTTAGGAGTGCCTTTTCTATTTTTGGTAGTGGTAGAGTAAAGTGATGGTATTTTTGGAGTTTTAGCACGTTCCCTAGTCTAGCATCTCAATGTGCTAGGCTTAGTTTTGATAGGTATTGGTTAGGACAATAGATTTCTATGAAGATTTGATGAAACACGTTGATGAATATGACCCTATGTGACTAGTCAAGCATGTTGGTGATGATTTTTGGAGTTTTCAAGGTGAATTGTAAGTACTTCCTTTGGAAAAGTTGCCTAATTTGGCCTAATTCTAGCATTGCAGGTTAGTTTTGACTAGTTTGTTCCAAAAGAACCTATTGGACCAGTTTTATATGTTGAAAAGCATGGAAATGGGTGCTTGAAAGTTTGGAGTTATAGTCCCTTAATGACCTTCTCTAAAAGATATAATGAGATAAGTGTTTATGGACACCTACAAGCCAATAGGTGAGTTTGTGAAGAAACCTACCCTTGGAAGGGTTTGTAGACTTGGAGACAAGTTGAGTTTGATTTGTGTGAGCCTAAATCACCTTTAAAAAATATTCAAGGGTACTTATGACCCTAAACACAACTTGAGAAGATCAATTACAATTCACCATTTTTTCACTTAAACTTTCATCAAAAATCTCTTCATTTTCACTTAAATTCACAAGTCTGGCAAACATCAAATCCTAAAATCAATATACCAGATTCTTACCAAACCTTGAATACCTTCATATTGATTGATCCAAAGAAAAACCTAATTAGAAAACTCTAAAACAACCAATTCATTCAACATGCACCAGTTCACACTTCATAGCAACTTGTTTCCAAAGGTCAACCAAACATCCAATCAATGATCTAAACTTTTACCATAATCTTATACTCCACCATCATCATGATTTAGGTAGAAACAAAACAAAAACTCACCTTTGCAACACTGTTATGTCATATTCACAATTGCGTGTATTCAAACCAGAATTACTAGTAGTATTGCAAACCAACTAAAGTGGGTATATATTCAAACCCACATTGATCCTCCGCAAAAAATACACATTTTCTAGAACCCATTTTGGCCTATTAAAACATACTCCAAAATAAGAAACTATTATTTTGTAGTGATTAACTAGAATAATTATCTGTCATTGCAAATAGCATATAATTAGGTCAATTTTGCGAAGCAAGTACCCTCAAATTAACTCCCCAATCCAAAATGACTATAAATAGTCTTAAATCATAACATAAAACCACCAAATTTTCTATTTTTTCTCAAAGATTCATTCATTAATGCAATAATTTACCAAACCCTCATTCAAGCACATTTTGAACCAAGCAAACAAGGGTTTACTAAATACAACCTCTCCAAACCTCTTACCACCTTGAAAATGCTTCAATCATCCTTGAATAGGTCTAAACACACTCAAGGAATCATTCTCCAACCTTCTTTCATACTTCTTCAACATATACTAGCCACACACTCAAGGAATCATTCTCCAACCTTCTTGCATACTTCAACATATACTAGCTTCAATCCATCCTTTTTCATAGAAAACTTTGTATTTTTCTAAGTGAGCAGCAACCAAACACTATATTCCTATCATCCCATGCACTTATCAACACACACAATACTTAAAATATCCTATACTAACCTAATCCACTAACCTACAATGCCTAAATCAGTGGAGTAGTCCTTTTAATCTAACTAGACTCTCAAAACCCCAATTTTGAGGGTTTTAGACTAAGTTACAATTAAGATTCTATTACAAATGTTATACTCAATATATTCCCTCATAAATGGACTTAAATGAAAGCTAAGTCACTATTCTACTTGAAACAATAAAATTTAGGGCCTACAGATATAGTACAAGTCATACAAACTGAAAAGTAACTGAGAGAAAACACTATATTTTATGAACATGGTACTTTTATTAATAGAAAATCTTCAAGAATACAATATTCAATGCTTTCTCAGCTTTACAATGCTTTAAATAGATGTACCAAGTAGTTAAAGCAACTGCCTTTTCAAATTCAATGACCTATCCTTCCATTTTCCCACAAAAGACTCTTCACATTCCTAATTTTGTGCACTTTTTGCAATATTACTTTTTTTAACCACCTAGAGACCTATTTGGGATTTAAATGTATTAAAAAAGACTCATCATGACCTTTTACATACATTTCATGGTAGAAATTCAAAATTTTACAAAATTGTCAATTAGAAGCATAAAATGTATAAGGTGCTCTTGCACCACAAAAGGAAAGTTTGAAATAAAGGGTAAAAAATGCTTACACTAAAGAACCTAAGAAGACAACCTCTAGAAATGTAAAATCAGGTCATGAAAGAAAGAAGGAAGAAGGTGGATTTATCAAATTCCATAGACAAAGAACATTGAGAGGTCCTCCACCTGCTACTCAACATGCCCCTACAAAGTTCACTAAATATTTTCAAGGTTATTGTTATTCTCACAATAAATTTGGGTATATGGCTATTAATTGTAGAGCCAAGGAAAGAAAAAGTTACTACATCGGTAGAAAACTATTTGTGCCTCCAAGATATGATGTTATTTCTTTTCATGGATATTGCTATGCATGCAACAATTTTGGTCGTAAGGTTGCAGAATGTAGAACTAAAGTTAGAAAAAATAATTTTTTTCTAGGACACAATATTATTTTCTACAATTGTAATAAGGTTGGGCATAAATCATAATTTTGTAGCAGTGGTTTTGTGAGACTGCCTATTCAGAAGCCAAAGAAGGAAGAAACCCTAATTCAACAAAAAAGGGAAATGAAAAAATTTAGAAATAGAAGCAAGGTTAGGAGAATTTGAATAAGGATGATATCATGCTTGTTCATTTTACACAATATCCTTTGAAAAACTAAGATAGAACATTATTTCAAGGGGAGCTATCATTTACAATTTTTTTATCCCATAGAAATGATAAAAAAAATTAATATTTCTACATGAAAGTTGAGTTGGATTAAGTCCTTTAGTGTGTAGGTATTCTAAGCAATATTAAACCCTTTTGATTAAGGTTCCAAACTAAATGAATTATTTGTGAAGGTGTGCTAAGCATCCTTGTATCGTTGTGATGACATGGAGTATTTTGGCATAAGGTTTACCTAACTAGTATGAATGCATTAATGGAAAAAATTTAGAGAAAATGGAATTATTTTTATGTCTCATTTGAATGATTTATTCTCATTTATAATCAAAAGAATCTTTGTTTGAAAGAAAATAAAATTGAAATGGTTTTCAAGCTATCTTTGTGAGTTCATTCCAAACCACAATGATTGTATTTGAATATTTTAGAAGGAATATCAATGGAGACCCCATAGTTGGTAGATGTTGTGGAGAAACCTAGGCCAAAGTACAATAAATGTTCTTCCAAGGTGACGGAGGTCAATAAAGACGGCTCATTTTCAAAGGTTCTTGTGGAAGTGTATTATGAAGATGTAAGAATCTATATACATTCCCCACTCAATGAAATTGATCACATATCATCATTTGAAGTGCTCTAACATGAACTCCTAGCTGATAATAGTGTATAAAAGCCTAAATATTCTAATATGGAAATGAAATGATTAGACATAAGAAATTTTTTTCTAGATTTCTACAACTACCAAGAATGGGTAAGGATTATTCTAAGTTTCATTCATGAGGAATTCATTTGGTTAGATAAACCCTGCATGATAAACAAAGATATAATTATGGTTTTTACTGGTCTTGATGCCACCGAGCCAATCTTGGTGATGAATTCTATCAAGAAGAATGAGAGGTTTACCAAGCTTACTAAAGAAAAATTTGACAAAAGAACCCTAACAGTGAAAGATATTATTGATCCTAGAATCCACTATGTCACAATGGGGATTTCCTCCAAAATCTACTTGATAAATAGAGAATGATCAGCTATCACCATCACAATCCAAACTACATATCATATGGTGAAGGAAAGTGACAAATTTGATCTGTTTGAACTATTGAGGTAGTAGATGATGGAAAATTTGAAGAGAACAAAAGAAATTATATATAATTTCAGGTTTGGTTCATTGATTATTTTTCTTACATTCTTTTTCTTGAATGAATTACCTAGTTTCAAAGGAAAAATATGGAATAAGTTCTCTCTAGTAGCAACACAAATCAAGAAATAAATGACAAGTTTTAGGATAAACAAGCATACAATACCTTCTATTGGGGAATCTTTAAGAATATGCAAAAGGAGAGTAGAGAAATAATTCCATATGTTTAGTTTAGAAATATGAGAATGAGATAACATTCATGGTGCACAAGGATCATTGTTACATGGAAGCAGTGGAGCCTGAAACCTCATGGATTCCCAAGTTGCCTTATGAGGTTGTACCTAAATATGTCCAAGGATATGTGGATATCCTAATAAAAAATCCAAAAGATACATCTTTTGAAATATTTGGTACTTATAGATAAATCATGGATAGGATTATTTGGATGCAGACATAAGAAGTGTGAAATTCCATGGTACTGAAAGATGAATCAACCATACTCTTCCAAAACTATAGAGAATATCCCTTCAAACCCTAAAGAAAATGTTGCAAAAAAGTTGCCTAGAAGAACAAGAAGATCAACACCTACTGCTACCACTCCTCTGTAGCTCACTAAATCTACACAAACATCTACTAGAAGAAGAGTTGAATTAGAGACTCCACCACAAATTAAGGCCACAAAATATAGGTATGTTAGGCCTAAGATTAAGGAAAAGAGGAAATATATGGATGAGGAAGATTTAGAAGAGGAGAAATTTTTTTAAGATGAAGGTACCTCAAAATAGAAAAATATGGGGAAGATGATAGAGAAGGAGAAAACAAAGAAATCTCCTCTGAAAATAGTTCAATATGAGCCCCTTGAGTATGAATCCATCTTAAATGGAATTGTCATCCATGGTATATTGAGTGAAACCGGTGAGCTCCATCTAGAATTCCCTCTAGAAGATTATAAGACCATTGAAAAGGATATCATTATGTATATGCTCAATCAATCCATTTCTTTCAATGGCATCATTAACAAGGCTTCAGAAATCATATCTTAGGCTTTGAGACAAAGAAGAGAGAATGCAATGAAAAATTATGAAGAGTTGAGACAGCAAACCATCAACAAGGTTGGGTCTACTATCTCCCAAGCCAAAAGGAAAAGATAGTCAAGAAGAAAGATAAAGAGATCCACACAAATCAAAGAATAAAAATTATTATGAGCATGGATTATAATAATAGGGAGAAGAATCAGAAGAAAGAAAAATTCACAAAGAAGATCCTTGAAGAGATGTACAAACTGATGTTGACATCAATACACATGAGCTTTTAGATGAGAAAGATATTGACAATGTGCCCCCTCTGGAGAGTACAAATGAGCAAGTTTTCTCAAATAAAAAAAAATGAGAAATATGTCTCTAGATAGGTAAAGGAGCTCAAGGAAAAGTAAAAGGAAAAGAGTGACAAAGAAGAAAGTTTAGAGAAAAATACTCCTCTAGTTGACTCAATCAAGGAGTTTTTGCCACAAGAGATGCAAATCCAATTGGTGGTATCTCTATAGTTTTTTTTTTCCTACATTTGATGGGAAATTCATTTTTTTTATATGTATTATCTTCACAAGTTTAAGCTTGGAGATGCACTCCATTGCATATCAAGGCAATAGTTGCTACAAAAATAGGTGGAGAGTGTAGGAGGCTTGGAAGAAGCAACAAAGATACTGGAGGAAAGATTGCTTGAAGAAAATAGGGATACATCTCTAACCCCAACATAACAGATGAAGAAACTAATTGAATAATTTGAGACTTATTCATTTTACCTTGGGATGCAAGTAGAATAAAAAATTAATGAAAATAGACTAACAAATGTCTTTGTAAAATATGATATCACTTTGACCAAGTTACAATCATGCATCAAAGATATGCAAAAGTTTTTGGAGGAATAAAAAGTACTATATGTCTTCTTTTTGAAGTGGCATGATACAATAAAGAGCATAAAATATTAGATTAATGCTATTGAAATGCATATCACTAATGTGGCTACAACTTATGATCCTATGCAGGATAGTGATGGTGCCATAAGGGAACAAGTGGAGAGTCTACATTTCCAGATACAACAACTACAAGATCAAAGGGATCATTTTAAAGGTCAAGTGAAAAATTAAGAGTAGTGATCCTAAGGTTTACTTCACTCACTCAACTTTAGGTGGAAGATAATGGTGTAATTAAGAAATACCATACACCATGTTATTTGAAGGAAGCAAAAGGAACATATGTGTTTTTGACTTGTCAATTATAGACCCTTTCTATGGTAGAGAAAGAATGGGACAACAACTTGATCCAACTCAATTCAATCTACAAGAGCATTCTTCTATCTAATTGAGTTGAGTTTGGTTTTTGTGTAAGGTATCTTTTCTTTTTGATGTTTTGTATATATATAGAGTATAATAGTTTGTAGATAAGGAGAAATTACCTTTTTTTGATGAAGTACCTAGAATTCATCCTAGACAAAGTAAAATTTGTATAGAATAAGGGGGACTCTATAAGTTTTGTATGAATAGTTTCCATTTTCCCTTTATGTCAAAGGGGGAGAGAAATGTGCATCAAAATAGGAGTGTTTATGCACATAATTTGGTTTTTCCATCAATAAGAAAGCAGGAGATTGTTACAACTTGATAAGATTGATTACCATTGATGTCAAAAGTATGCTTAAGTGTGTATATAACTTGGATATTAATAGTATGCAGAGATATCTAATGTTGTTGGTTAGTATTGCAGTGTTGTGGAATACTAAGTTAGTTTGATGTGGTTATGGGTACACATTTATTAATGTATTTTCAGTATGCCTATAATTATATTTTGTCAATTTTTTATACTACACTTAATGAAAATTTGTAAAAGTTGTGTTTGAGGTATTCATAATACATAATCTAAGGAATAGACACAACATTTTGGTCTACATCCTTTAGTAGACCATGATCTAGTATTATGCTTCAAAACATAAATTTATGGAGATGTGAAGGTCCTATATCCCAAGTTTCATGTCAATAATCCTTCTACACTATAATTTAGAAGTGACAAAGTACTAGATTGTGTTAAGAAAGAGTTGAGTAGTTAAAAAGGCTTGTTTGAATGCTCCACTTATGGCGAATGAGTCCAGTTTGACATTTCTAGAAATTCAAAGTTTGGATCTACTCTTCTTTGTCTACTCAATCTGTTCCTCTAGGTTCCTAGATCTGAAACTTCATATTTGGGGTTGGAAATGACCTTTTAGTGAAGATTATGAACTTGAAAATAGGGAGACAACCCCAACAAGCTTGTAACCTAACCTTCAATGATCTTCAAGTCTTCAAAGAACCTAGATCTATAATCATACAAAGAAAGAGAGAAAAAGTGTTGATTGTTAGGGAATGGGTGTTTTCCTTGGTCAAACCCCTTGTAGGTAATTAAACTAAATGATGAAATAAGATAATGAAGCATGAACATGAAATAATGTAATTAGAACCTTTCCATGAAGATGGATCTTGAATTTCTACAACAATTGATGAATAATTCTACTCTTGAATGCTCTTGAAGACATTTGAATGCTCTTGTGAAGTCAACTTGCTATTAATAATGTTCTCACAAAAGTATTGGGTGAAAATGAGTGAAAGAACCTTGTATTTATACTTAATTATGTGAGAATTCTTGAAATTACAACACTACAAGCTGACATCCGATCTAGGAGAATAAAATCCTACCAAGAATTTGAATTAATTTCAATTTTGGGCCACATGAGACTCATTTGTCCAAGATGGTGAATGAGTCCCATATGGCATAATGTATGCGACCAAAAATTAGAAGTTCTTAGAAAGGTGTAAAACCAGGTTTGGGACCCAAAAATCTAGGTGGGACTCATTCACCCAAGGTGGTGAATGAGCCATAGATCACTAAATCTAGGCCACACAAGAAAAAAACACCTAAATTATGATTGGCTACTGATTTGTGTCGAGATTATCCTTGAAAAGATGCAATAAATGAGGCTTGTGGATACAAAATAGGCCCAGTTAAAGCATAAAAAATCCCAATTATTAATGAAAATCCTAGAGAATTTTGAAAGTGTGTTACAACACTTTACAATGCTCCAAATAAGGCAAGATTAAGATTGAAATTATTCTTAGTTATTTGATAAAACCCTAGAAAAGTGTGAAAGTGTGTTATAACACTTTACAACACTTTAGAAAGGTGCCATTAAAATCCATTAGTTCACAAGGGCCCAAGACCTAATGTGAATGTATCAACCACATTATAACACTAAATCAAGGAAACATTAAGCCAAAATCACAAGGAGGGTCCAAATAAGCCAGAAAAAGTAGAAGGGTTACTTTTTCGATGACTCCACTATGTTAATTAAATAATGTTATTATTATTTAATTAATATTCATCATTATTTTAAGGTCTTCTAAGGTATTTAATTATTTAAATAAATACTTTATTATCTTAAAATTTCCTCTCTAAATTAAATAAATTGACTAGTTTATTTAATTTAGTTGTAAACCTTATAGGGATTAAATTTAAATATTTAATTCCCTTCCCCCAATTTTCTCTCACCAAGTGTCACATCCTCCATAATTTATTTATAATCTTGATTAACTTGCATAATCCTTGGTTAAGGATGTGCACATTCCTAATCCATGATTAGGAGATGTCACACCCTCCATAATATGCAAGTGGCCCCTAATTTCTCTCCATTGGCCTAATCCCCCTTCTAATCCCTCACTTTCACATCATAATCCATTGATTATCTAGCATAATCTAACCTTTTGGTCAACCCCCTAATAAATACTACCCATACCCCATTGGAATTTTTAATTCCACTTTATTCCTCTAACACGTCCCATGGAATTTTAAATTTCATTTTATTATCCTTAGGTTTCTAGAGGAATTTTTAATTCCTCTCTAATACCTATGAGAATTATAAAGGGAATTATTAATTCCCTCTTTTCATATCTTCCCATGATTTTGGAAGAATGGACAAGTAACTCCTTTATGAGGAGATCTTTCCCATTCCCAAGGGTACTTCCAAGTACCCTTCATCTCATCTCATTCTCCCATGTGATGAAACTTGTCATTATATCAAGAGTTGAGATGCCTCAAGGAATCTAAACCATTTATCTCATCCTAGCCTCCATCTCCACCATCCATTCATCTCCTCCCTTCTTAATGACTAACACATTGTCATTTTACACACAAAACTCATGCAATCTATCAAGATGTCACACTCCCATGCTTGACCTTCATGCAACCATAGCACAATATCACCATTTTATGAAAAAAATTGAGCCAAAGTATGGTGTTATGCTACCAAAATTGGTGTAGAGTACACAAAGCATTAAATTAAAGGGGTAATCATGTCAACAAGTTTCACAATTGCAAGGACATTTTTTGTGGTATTTTTTGCAGGTTTGAGATTATATCTTACCCTTATCTGATTTTTTTCTTGTGTTATTTCTTTTAGCTTGGTTTTAGTTAATTTTCACTACACACATTTCTAGCACACCTGGTGGGACCCATGCCATGGGGCATTTATCATATATTTGTAGTTTTTGTTATTTTAAAAGTTGTAGGTTTTATCTTTAAAGGTGGATCCATTGCACGGGTAGATATAGTTATTACCAAGGTGGTTTCAACAACTTTAAGGGTGGATGTGCTTTGGATTCAACCCCCTCTAGCACTACAATCCTTTAGAGGAAAATGCATTCCTACTTAGTCAGATTTGAATTCTTTAGAGGAAGATGTGATACCTTGATAGGTGGATTTTCATAGTGATCAAACCTAAAACCTACAAAGCCAAACCTACTCTTGATGAGCAGACATGACTTCTACAGAGGTAAACTAGAATCTTAGTAGGCAGACCTACATGCACCTTCACCTAAAATGTTCATAGATGAATCCATATCCTTCATAGGAAAATGTGCTTCTTCAAGGGCATCTCTACTCTATGCATAGGTAGACCTATTGGTAATAGTTTAGTTATAGTTTTCATCCTAGGTTTTTTATTTTGTTTCAATCTTATCACTTATCCACTAACTTGTGTTGTCTATGCCTATGAGTCATGGTAATAATTTGTACATTTCATTTTTTTTAAGATCGGTGATTTAAGCCAATAACTTATTTCTTGCAAGATGATTGGTCAAATATACATAAGTATTTTTCATACTAGTGAGGCATACCTCAATTTATAAAGGGGAATCAATTAATTTCTTTCTTTTTGGATTATTCATTGGTATATGCTTTCACTTGCACTATGTGTGAGCCTAGGGATCAAATATTGTGAATCAATCCAAGTTCATTTATGAGTCCACCCAAGAGTGCTAACTTGTACATATGCCCTCCCCTTACACTACAGGCGAGCTTGGTGATTAGAAATTCCTAACATGTACTTCCCTTTAGGAAGCCTTCTTGGTTATTTCATCACCCCAAGGGAAAACCTCAACCATATGAACTAAGGAGGTATAAAAATGGGGGAGAATAAAAGTTATACCACAATCCATTTGCATCATGTCTAGTGAAGTTTTGATACTCAAGTGATTCTAGGTTAGGAATGCAGGTTTGGTTTGAGTGGTTTAACTAATTTTACCTACCCACACTTGACATGATAGGTTGGTGTTCATAGAAATGTGTCATGCACCCTCTTGGTTTTTTGAGGATGCATTAGAGAGCTTATATCAGCCTAATGCATGACCTTTCAGCTATTGCTTACCATAGTGAAAGGTATAGTATGATGCATGAAGCTAATCACCATGTATCCTCTTGAGTAGAGGTAGAAACTCTTCAATAAAGGTCTTAGGACCTTCAAAGAAAGGGAGAAGGTGAATTTGTTTGTTTTATATCTTTACCACTTAATCCCTATCTATCGACTCTCACTGAGTAGTTCTTGTCACCAATCTTTGAGGTACTCTCTATAAGGTTGGTGGGACTACTATAGGTTAGCACAACCACCTAAATAATCTAGGTTTTTGTTTCCCAACATGTCCTCTTGTGTATACCAATGATTGTCTTTTTCCATCCTAGATTTTGTGTTTGTCTGATATTTGTGTTGTACTTTATCACGGGGTCATTTCTCTATCCTTAGATGGATCCACTTTACTTAAAGGTGGTTTTGTATTCCTTTCTAGTCAATCCAGTTGGTCATCCCCTTTGGGTAGATCCAATTGTCTCAGAGGTGTCTCTGCTATGTGCTTAGGCAGTTGTGCTTGTTTAGAGGTGGTTGTGCTTTTAGTGTCTAATCCATTAATTCAGTCATCCTTCCTTGGTAGATACTCTTTCATTAGAGGTAGATCTACTCTTCCCATAGGAAATTATTCTCTCTCAATAGGTAGATAATTTTTCCATCATCATCCATTCTATCCATCCTTCATAGGTAGACCTGCTCCTTCAAAGGTGGATCCACTCTATCCATAGGAAACTCTTCTATCTTCATAGGTAGATATGTTGTCCACTATAATCCTTGTTCATGCTTAAGAACATTTCCTATTTCAAGTACTATCCTATTATCATCATCATCTTCATCTAGCTTTCTTGAGAATGTAAGGCTACCTCACGTAACAGCCAATCCCATCATCATCAAATTAAGTTCTCAAATTTAATTGGAGCACTACATCAATCAATCATCTTATCATCAATCTAATCAATCATTTAATTGATAAATCAATCAACTATCCAACGAATCACTTAATCAATCACCCAATGATCATCATTTAGTATTTTTATTGGCCTTCATATCATCTACATCATTTGATCATCTCTTCCATTATCATTTTCACTCAATCATAGGCTTAGAAACTCATTTATCGACAACAACAACAATCTAATTAGTCACCTTATCCTCATAATCCACCTTCTTAGAGAGGATCCCACCAATCTAATATGTCAAGCCAAGTGATGGATTTAAATCATTCCCATGGTCGAGCATCTCTTGAGGAAGGCATGGTGATATAACCTAAAATAACTCTAGAAGAGTATCTTAGAAATCCAACTAATATGGAAATGATTGATTGTATAATTAGTGTGCAATCAAAATAACTTCTTGGTACATTACTCATGCAAGGCACCAGAACTCCACCTGGGTTTGATATGACATAGTACTTGGGTGTAGCTAGAACTTCATCATCTCAAGG
>VDFB02252616.1:29113544-29185551 GCA_007258455.2 Sequoia sempervirens
ATAGTGGATGGTGGAGGGAGAGGATGATATACCTAGAGGACCACCTTTGCCCCATGATGCTATAATTGACCAGAGATTGGAGGATATGCAAAGGAGGCTGGATGAGGCTACAACATAGATCTGATCCCTATGGGTAGAGTTAGAGGTTACATGAGTAGAGCGAGATTAGGCTGAGATCTAATGACAGGAGGCACAGAGCTAGTGTGTGGAGTTCACACAGTTATGTTCAGGGCTAGTATTGTATGTTATATGAGAGAGCAGTGTCAATCAAGTAGTAGAGCTGGTTTTCAAGATCTTAGAAAGATAGGCAATGGGTTTGGGAGAGCATTTGGACAGAGTAGTCCAGTCAGAGAGGTATGGTTGGTTCTACTTCCTCAGGGCATTCATCAAGTAACCGATCCCATCATAGTCATAGACATTCCTCAGGCTATAGATCCAGCCATATTCATGGTTCATCTGCTTCAAGGCACAGATCATAGCGCATCCAACCACCAACCATAGGTCCATCAACTTCACAGACTCTTCCCACCATGTCCATGATGCCATCAGTTCCTATCATCGAGCACCATTCACCTCGATCTTTTCCTTGAGGGGATGAGGAGAGAACTTCCTAGGGAACTATGATTGTTATCTTGACATTATGTTTGAGACATTATATTATGACATTTATATTTTGACCATCGAGCCTACGAGCTCTATTTTTGGGATATCTCATGACTCTATCCTGTGACATGATTTTCAAGATTATATATGATGTAGTTTTGGTGTGGCCTATATTCTTTATGTCATGTGATGATTCATTTTGATTTGATTATGTCTATGATATATGCATTTATGATGATTATTATGATGATTCATTTTATATGCCATGTAATGTATGTAGTTATGATGGTTATTTATGATAATATGCCATGATGATATTATGTTATGTGATGTATGCAATTATGATGGTTATTTATGATTATATGCCATGATGATATTATGTTATGTGATGTATGCAGTTATTATATGTTATGTATGATGGTTAGATGATGCTCTATATGGATGCATAATGTTTTGATTCTAATGAATGCCATGTTTATGATTATAGATGCATTGATGTATGGCTATGCATTGATAATGTGACATATGGTTCCTTATGCTATGATGTATATTTATTAATGATATGGATGATGTATGGAAATGTTAAATGCACTTATATGTTATGTTAATGATATGGATATAAATATGTGAATGGATGTTTACTTAATGCATGCATTAATGAATGTTTAATGCGTAATGCAAATAAGTGAATGTATATATGTAAATGGGTGATGAACTAATGCAATGTCTATATGATCATGTATGCAATTATATTTTTGTATGAACACAAGATATCATCAGGAGATGGAAGAGAAGAAATGACTAGACATAATCTTTCAACATAGTGCCAAATAACTAATAATTGTTTCTCTTAATCATCATTGGGTGGATTATTGTAATTACCAACAAATACCATGATATGACATAGATCAATGGTGTGCAAGGTCATACCATCACATGAGACAAGTAGTCACAATTTCCCTAGTCTTTTTGTCACAACTAATCACAAACAAGAAAGAAAAGAAAGACAGGCCATGAAACATTGTTGCTCCTCTAAATCATGTTGTCAGGACATCCTTAAGGACCTAGCAACATGACTATTTGAAAAAGAAAAGACAATCATCATGATACATTGTTGCTCCTCTAAATCCTGTTATTAGGAAATCCTCGAGGAACTAGTAGCATGATGAAAAATCAAAGGACAAAATAACAAGATAGTGTTTTCCAAGTGTTTGCCAGGTATGTCTAAATGTCAAGTGTTTGAATTCCAAGATGCGAGGTTTCATGATGCCTAGGTGATGAATGTCAGGAAATGCCAATTTAGGAAGGGCACATCTTGAATAATGTTGGCATCGAGAGGATCAATCCTCAAATGCCAAGAGAATTTCTCCAAATTCCAGATGATGGTGACAATGCCTAGGAAGGACACATCCTAAGGCATAAAAAAATGAAAAGGGTTGTTCTTTAGGACACTCTAAAAAGTAACCAAGAGTTGACAATTTGACTTGTTTTGACTGAGTTTGACCAAAGTTGACTAGATGACATAATTAACTAGAATGATTAAATCATTGCCAAAAGTTTGTTTTAGGAGTTTTTCTAGTTTAAAATAATTTGTTTGACTTGAAGACATTTGAATTGTGTGCCATTGTAGTGTCATGAACCTTAATGGACTGACCTAGTGCAGCCTCAATGGCTCATGAATTGATGACCTTGCCTACATCATACACTCAAAGACCTCATAGTTCAACACGACAAATGACTTTGTCTTGATTGATCAAAGATTGAGTCATGATTTTATTTTGACAAACCTAAATGGACTGACCTAATGTCTCGACGGCCCAAATATGAGCCTTGCCTATGTAGCAAAAGTGTAGAGACAACACAGTTTGACAATGACATGGATTGACTAACATGACTGACTTGACAAGTTATGACTATGTTTTTGAGATTTTCAAGTGTTATTTGGATGTATTTGTATTTTTGCCATTTTATTTTTTTTGTTGGACATTTTATGATTTTTTTTTGTCTTTTTCAGGATATTTTATGATTATTTTTTTTGTCTTTTTTTAGGACATTTTATGATTTTTTAATCTTTTTTCAGGACATTCTACAAAAAAAATTCATCTTTTTAAGGACATTTTACGATTTTTTTTGTCTTTTTTAGGACATTTTATGATTTTTTTGTCTTTTTCAAGACATTTTCGATTAATAGAACCATATGTGATACCCACTACAGTCAAATGATAAAGAATTTCCCTCGGTCAGGTCTAGGACTTGCTAGGTTTAAAGGGCACAGAAAGGGACATTCTTAGGGTGACGAATGGATGGTAGGAAAGACCTAATGTCAACCATTGTCAGCCATGGAAATAAATGGTAGGGTTTTATGATGGGCATCATGATGGTGTCAGAAAAGTGGGTGTTTATTATGAACTAAGGCCAATAGAGTGATAGTAGATGGTGAAGCAAAAATTGACTACACATGGTACCTGGTTGCCAGGTTTTCACCATGGTACTTATCCAAAGTGCCTGTTTACTAGGTTTTCACTATTGGATGAATTATTTATCTTTACTATTTTTGCTATTTTTTCATTTTTTCTAGTGTCACCAAGATGCCTGTTTTCCAAGTTTCCATCATGGGTGACAATTTTTTATATTTTCCATTTTTTTGTATTTTTATGGTTTTCAACTAGAATTTTTGTTACTATGTGTAGAATTTTTAGAGATGTAGAC
Organism: Sequoia sempervirens; assembly: GCA_007258455.2. Lineage (NCBI taxonomy): Eukaryota > Viridiplantae > Streptophyta > Pinopsida > Cupressales > Cupressaceae > Sequoia > Sequoia sempervirens. The sequence goes on from VDFB02252616.1 coordinate 29,116,857, forward strand.
TGTTGATAGGTTTTGTTAGTTTTTCACCATTTGGAGTGGCTAATTGGTAAGCTACAGAATCAAATGAAGTCATGATGATGTAAAGACCCAGGCAATTAGGTTCAAACTTGTTGGGTTTCTCTCTATTAGACTGATTCTTTAGATTTTGCATTAGGACCAAGTCAGCAATGTCAAACTTTCAAACCATGACTCTCTTGTTATAACTATGGCGGAGGTAGTTCTAATATGCCTATAAATGATTGAAGGCATTTTTTCTATGTTCCTCTACCATTTCCAATTCATGCAGTTGTGATTGTCTATACTCTTCATCATTGATCAGACCCTTCAAGGAGACTCGTAAAGATGGAATTTCAACCTTAATGGGAAAGATGGCCTCATCTCTAAAGACCAGGGTGAATGAAGTGTCTCTTGTAGGTGTGTGAATGCTGGTGTGGTAAGCCCATAGAGCAGGGTTAAGTTGTATGTGCCAGTCATGGCCAGCGTCATTGACACTCTCCTTAATAATTTTGATAATTGTCTTATTAGATGCCTCAGCATGACCTTTTCCTTGTGAGTAGTATGGTGTGGAGAAATGATGTTGGATGTGGAATCATTCACACAACTCATGAACCTCTTGATTTTTGAAGGGATGATCATTGTTTGTGATGATGGACTGCGAAACACCATACTGGTAGATGATGTAGTTAAGAATGAATTTTGAAATCTGCTTGTCGGTAATGTATGTGAGGGGGATGGCTTCGATCCACTTAGTGAAGTACTCAGTGGCAGTGATGATGAATTTGTGGCCATTAGAGGAGGTAGGATGGATTTTTCCCATGAGGTCAAGTCCCCATTGCATGAAGGGCCATGGAGAAGTAATTGACCGAAGTTCCTATGTTGGTGCATGAATCAAATCATTTTGTATTTGATATTCGTGACATGTTCTGACAAACTCAAGGCCATATTTTTCCATTGGCGGCCAGTAATACCCAAGTCTCATGATCTACATAGCCAAGGTAGGGCCACTCAAATGAGATCTGCATATACCCTCATGTACCTCATGTAAGGTTTTTCATGCTTCATCAATTTTGAGACATCAATGAAGGGTATTGTCAAAGCTACGGTGGTATAAGGTGTCACTGATGATGGTTTATTGAGCAGCTTTGTGGATAAATCATTTTCATTAGTTATTGGATAGGTTTAGGGGAAGGGTCTAGGACTGGAGATAGTTGTATATATCTTGATACCATGGTGAGTTGGGACCAACAAGCTCCCAAACCATTTCAGACTCTAGAATGTCATATGCAGGAACTGAAAGTTGCTCCACCAAAAACTCAAATTGTGGCACATTGTTTGGAATGTCTAGGAGGGATCTAATTGTAGTCATAGCATTTTCTACCTTTTTTTGTGCCCTAGGAACCTATTCAAAAGCAAGCACATGGAAATATGACTCAAAACTATCAACCATACATTTGTAGGGAATTAAATTTCCATCCTTAGTGTCATATGCACCATTGACCTGATTGATGACCAACTAAGAATATTTGAAGACTATAAGTGTTTTGATTTTCCATTTTATGGACATTCAAAGTCCTGTGACAAGTGTCTCATATTCTACAATGTTATTTGTGCATGGAAAAGCAATGTGAAATAACTTGGGAATGGAGTCTCCTTGTGGTGTGATAAATAGTATACTTGCTGCTGAGCCATGACTAGTATGGGACCTGTCAAAGTAAATTTTCCAAGGTGATTTAGGCTCTGTATGAAATATAGACTCATCAGGAAAGTCTACTACCAATGGATGATCACCTTGAACCAGTGCATTTGTAAGTTGATCTACTATGACTTGTCCTTTTATGGCTTTTTGTTCCAAATATTGTATGTCATACTCACTCAATATCATAACCCATTTTGTTAAGCGACTTGTCAATTTTGTGTGACTTAGGAGATATTTCAAGGGATCAATCTTTGCTACAAGTTGTGTCTTGTGATTCAACATGTAGTGCTTTAACTTCTAGGTAGCAAAGACAACTAATATATTTACAAGTTGACAAAATACATTCGATAGGTGTGTAGTTGAGTTTATATCCAACCAATGTGCAACTGATGTAGTATATTGCCCTTTCCTTCTCATCATGATCATTTTGTGCAAGCAATGCCCCTGGTGCTAAATTTCTTTCCTAGATATACATAATTAAAGGTTTTCCTTCAATAGGTGGCACTAGAACAGGTGGTGATAGTAGATAGTATTTTATTTGTTGGAATGCCTCTTGGAATTTATCCATCCACACAAAGGGGATGCCTTTGTGTAGGAGATATTGAAATGGATAGCACCTGTCTGCTAGTTGTGAGATGAAGCATCAAATAGACTACAATCTGCCTTGCAATTTCCATAGCTCACTTATTCCTTTTGGCAGAGGCATGTCCAATATTACTTTTTTTTGGCAAGATCAACTTTAATGCCTCTGCAAGAAACTATATATCCCAAAAGTTTTCCTAGTGTCACACCAAAGACACATTTCTTAGGATTCAAGCAGACCTTGTATTCTTCCAATCTTTTAAAAATTTTGTCTAGCACACTAAGGTGGTCCTTGCATGTCAAAGAATTTTCCAAAAGGTCATCCACATAATCTTCCATTAGCTTGTGCATCATGTCATGAAATATTGTTGTCATAGCTCGTTGATATGTGGCACCTCCATTCTTAAGGCCGAAAGGAATGATGTTCCAATAGTATGACCCCAAGGACATGTGAATGCTATTTTGTGCTGATCTTCAAGGGCAATAGGAATCTAGTTATAACCTGAGAAACCATCCATGAGGGACAACACCTCATATCCTACTGTAAGGTCAACTATAATGTCTATGTTTGGTAATGGAAAGTCATCCTTTGGGCATGCCTTGTTCAAATATTGAAAGTCTGTGAAAATGCATATTTGACCATTTGGCTTGGTGATAGGTACAAGATTTGAAATCCATAATGCAACATAGTCTATTGATCTTATGAATCTCACGTCTAGCAACTTCTTGAGCTCAACTTTCACTAACAAGGCAATCTGTGGGTGCATCTTTCGCAGCTTCTATTTTACTAGTTTTGCATCTAGAAGTAAGGGAAAATGATGTAATACTAATTCTAGATCCAACCCAGGCATGTTGGTGTAGGACCATGCAAAGTTAATCTTACATTCTGAGAAGAATTTTTGAAATTTGGGTTTTTCTTCCTCTATCAAAGATGCTATAAAGAGAATGATTTTAGGATCTTCTGTTGTGGCTATGATAACTTCCATGGTGTCTCAATGAGCATTGCTTATTTTTCTTATGGGATGGGGAGAAATTCCAATCCTCCATCCTTGGGTTCCTCGAAGAGTTTTTCACCCTTGGATATGTCCTTTATTTTTACTTGTGTATCATCAGAAGGTGCCTTTCGGTTTTCACCTAAAGACGTCTTTTTTTGTTTTTTTTGTTCTTTTATTTTTGTGACTAGAGAATTGCATAGTCTCCTCGAAGTATGCTGCACAATCTAGGTCTATGTCAAATCTTGCTTTATGGTCCCCACTTGGTATGCCCTTGTGGAGTCCCATGAATTTTGTAATGATTTCGTCATTTTGAAATATGTCCATAACCGATGTGCCTTTTTGATCCCAATCAATTAGTTGTGGGTAGACAAGGGAGATACCATCATTAGTATTAGAAAATGGTGGGGAGGATGTGGAAAGCATGCAGATGGATTCAGAAAGAGTAAAGATGAAATTTTCATCCTCCAACTCCCATTCAGATTCTATCTAGTATTGTCCTTCACTTGATTCAGACTCATTATCAAAATAGGGGATGAATGGATTGGAATCATGGTTGATAGTGTCATGTGATCTGAGTGATGGTCATTAGGGTCAGATGACCAGATAGGTGTATCAAAATGATGGTCAGATGATAGTGTTGGTTTATCATTGTTGCGCGGCCAAAAGAGTCTGACCCATTCTTCTCTCTTCAATGGGACTTTGGGAGTGTCATTAGGAAGTTCAACTTTGAACATCTGTATAAATCACTCATCAAAGGAAAGTTCACCAATTTCCAAAAACATTTCATCAAGGCAGTAATCACTTAGGGATCTTTGGGAACCAAATTACCACTCATGTGAGTCAGTTTTGGTAAGGGAATCTTCAATGGTCTCGACACTTTTGGAAGCATTCACACTCTCACTTGAAAGTACATTGGTACATTGATCATTAGTTTTTGGGCAGCCCAAATGCTAACCCAAGAAGCTTTGGTGGTTGGGAAGGCAGTATAGGTTCTCGCATTCCAGTTTTATTTTTACCAAGGCCACTAGTTCCATCATAGCCTTGTGCCCTCACTATGTCATAGCCTTTTCCATATATCTGGATTGGTAATGGGGATGAATCTTCAGGGTCCTTATAAATCCATGTTTATAAATCTTCAATGTTTTCTTTGCTTATGTCTCACCATTTTATAAAAATTCATGATAGAGGGACTTTGAAAATCTCTTTAGGCTCCATTTTGAAACAAGGTCGAGCATAAGCCTTTGGAGACTTGGGTATTTTAGTAATGCTATAGGCCATGTTCAATTTATATTCTCCACAATCTTGGTCCTAGATCTTGATATTAGGATCAGCCTTTGGGATGGAGGGAGATGGTTTGGTGGATGTGGGCAGTTTGGAAAGTGTGGATAGATCGATGTATTTGGAAGAAGAGGAGGTTGGAGCTTCTCGGTTGATGGGCACTTGATGTTATGAAATAATCCTTAGATTGGTACAATACTGCAAGAGATTGGAGTCTCGATATATGGTGATTTCGGTGCCATCAAAAGGAAACTTCAAGCATTGATGGTAAGTGGATGGAATGGATTTTAGGGCATGGATCCAAGGTCAACCAAGGAAGATGTTATATGGTAGCTCAAGATCCAAGACTTGACATGTTGTATCCACAATGACTGGCCAACTCAGATATGAAGTGTGATAATGCCCTGAGAGGAGTGTTCCTCATCATCATACGCCTTTATAACAATGATCTTGGTAGCATCTAGACAAGCATTAGAGAAGCATAGATCCTTAACTAGTTTTAGGGAGCATATGTTCAATCTTGCTTTGCCATCTACTAAAAATCATCTGACCTTATGTTTGTGGATAAAGACTTCGATATGCAATGCGTCATTGTGAGAGGACTTTGGTGACAAATAGTATTGGTCTGAAAATGTTATATGATGGGGAGTGGTTAGGTATCCCACCATGGCTTCAAATTTTTTGCATCAATGTCATGAGGGATGGAAGACTCCTATAAAGTTTCATCAAGTATGGCCTTGTGTGCTGGAGAGATGTGTAGCAGCTCAAGTATAGAGATTTGAGCAGGTGTTTTTCCTAATTTGTCGATAAGATTGAACTATCCCTTAGGTTGTGACTATTTCACGGATGGGCCTAATTGTGACTGTTTGGTAGATGGACCAATTATCATGATCTTCAATTGTCTAGGGGGAGGAGGACCTGCTATGCTTACCTTGCCACCATGGGTAGTGGCATTACACTTAGGTGCTTTCTTGATGGTAATTGTATTGACGTATTCGTTGGCATCTCAGAGGTGATTAATAATGGGTCCATTAGAATAATCAAAGGCGGTGCGAGTGTAATTGGCTCGGTTATTACTAATCTTTGGACCTAACATTGAGGGATTATTCGAACCATGGTCCTGCAGTGGGTTTTTATGAATAGTATGATCTACATTTGACATAATTATTGTCCACCCAATTCAATGGTGTGATTTTCAACGAGGTCTTATACAAGATTCCTTAATTATCGACAAGAGGAGGTTTTATGCCCTTTTGCATGGTGGTAATCATAGAATTTGTTGTCATCCCACCAAGATGGCTTGCATTGTCTTGGGTCATATGGCTTAGGGTCCTGTAATGTGATGACACCATTTTGAAGGATCTTCTTAAGGATGTCTTCGATTGGTTCACCCAAGGTAGTGTATGTACATCTCTTTGGAAATTGCCTGGTTTGACATGGGTGTCCTTGGTTTTGATTTTTTTGACTATTCTAATTGTTTTGATGACTTTGGATGGCATTTTTAGTACGTTTCAGTGTGATCAATGGTGCGTTTTGCGGTTCAGATGCTTTAAGAGTGAGTACAAGACCCATTTTTTTTACCGCCTTAGTGTCAACAATGCCATCATTAGTGATGTGTTTATTCTTAACCCAGTATTTATTTTTGTCAGTAGGTGAGTTAGTGTTCAAGTTATTGTTTCCATATTTAAGTTCTCCTTTAGCAATAAGGGACTTTTTGAGTTGGAATCCTTTTTCGAATAAGCCTATGAAGGTGGTGCAATAATGAACTTGTAAATTATATCTTAATGGACCCAAGAGATTTTGGACAAACATGTCTACCTTTTATTTTTCTGGTAGTTCAACATGGCAACGACTTGCTAAAATTATCCATCTTTGGAAGAATGGAATAAAGGTCTCATATGTTTCTTCTTGAGTAAGCATGCATAGATTGGTGATGGAGACGTCGGTGTCAATGTTATAGGCATAATTTCATACAAATATGTCTGTAAGTTCTTCCCATGATTTTATTCCCTTAGGCAAGGTGGCAAACCATTCAAGCATGGGACCTATAAGACTCCTAGGGAAAAGTCTCATCAAGTAAGTATGTTCATAGGAAATTTTCACGCAATTGGTTGTAAAGTCTCGAATGTGTTCAATGGGGTTTGTCTTGCCTTTGTATTTACTAAAGTTTGGCACCACATATCCAGGAGGGAACTATGGCATGTGTATACTTGTGTTGAAAGGGTATGGACATAGGTCATATGATGTGTGAGTCTTTTTCTATTGCATTTGCATGGTCTCCATCTATTTTTTCAAGGTCGCAATTTGGACAATGAGTGCATCAATTATGGGGTTGTTCGTAGCATCACACATGCTAGTGATATGTATTCCTTGAGTTCCCATTTGTTGTGAGGATGTGTTTATATTTGATGGGTATTGTTGTGAAATGTATGGAATTTTTTGATGTGAAGGTTGTTGATATTGCACATTTTGATTAGGGATGTGTTGATGGGTATGGATGTGTGACACGTATGTGGGAATGTGTACTCCAATAGTATTAGTCAATATTTGTGGAATATGTTGACCTTGAGTTTTTTGTTGTGAAAATGAAGTCATGTGCTATGTATTATGATTTCCTTGTCCAAATTGGTACATGTGTCCATGGAGAATTTTGGTGTTTTTCCTTTGGGGGATATGGGTATTAAGTTGTGATGAAGTATTGACGTTTGGTTGGGGTCATGGAATGGAAATCCATCATTTATTTCTCTCAAAGAAGTTGGATGATTTTTTTCCCATGTCATTATTTGAAGACCCAAGTATAAGGATTGACAATGTGGTTCCCATGGTGCTAGATGAGGCTCCAAATAAGAGGTTTGAAGAACTTTCCCTCATTGTTGAGGATCCAAAGGTAACTCCAATTGATTGTGAGGATGTTGTTGACATTAGAGGCATTGATTGATACATGGCTTGTGACATGGTTGATGCTCCTCCAATGGATGTTGTGTTAACTGTGCTAGATGTATTTTGAGAGGTGGTAGCACTAGAAGTAGCATTGATGGTATTTGTTGCATTTTGTGAGGTGGCACCAATATTATTCGCATTGTGTTGGGGTTGACTAGTATTGATGATATTTTTTGCATTGTTATTGTTGGCATTATGATCGGGAGAAGTTGCTCTTAAAGTGTTAATATCAAATCCACATGGAAATTTTTCCCCTTGATGCAAAAGCATGGCTATAAATCTGTGTGAATCTTGCAAGAAGAGTTCTTCCACAAAGGAGGCCACGTCAGGATTTTATGTGAAAACTTCTAAGTCTTCCACAAATACATGGCCATTTGCATCTCTACATATGAAAGGTTTGAAGGGATTGTGTGACGAAGATGGTATGTTCATGTCACTAAAATGATTGATAAAATTTTCTCCCAATTCTGTGTTTTGATTCATGTCATTAGAGAAATTATAGGGTTCGGTGCCTTGTCCAAAAGGATCCATTTTTCTTCTTTTCCTTTGGAGCCTAGTCTCAACCATATAAGGATTTTTCTCAAGGTAGGAGGATGAAAATAACAACTAGATGATGGAAATAATGTGACACTATGTTTTTGGATTTTTGAATAAGGGATGCAAATGAAATTATATTTTTGGATTTTTGGCAATAAAAGATGGTATATGACAATGTTGTCTAAAGGAAATGGCACATGCAAAAGGATAATGAAGACTAGGATGAAAGGTATGACACCATTTTTTATGGATTTTAGAATAAGGTATGAAAAATGTGGACTAAAATGACTTGAATGTTCTAAGGTATGCAAATGCAAAGGTCAAAGTGATTTTGATGGAATTTTATAAAAGGTTTACTCAACCACTCAAAGCCTAGGCTATGTCTCAATTTAGATCATCAAAGGACTTATTGGTGTGACTAAATGACAAGATGACAAAGTGAGGTTTCCTAACTAGACTTTTGAGTTGGAAAGGTCTCACAAAAGGACAATGAATGAAAGAAATGATTTTGACTAAGTCCAATGATAACCTACTCTTGAAGGAAAATATTTGGAAAAGTGTGGAAAGTTTCCCTATTCCAAAGTCTACAACCTAAAGGCTAGTTTATTGCTGAAAATGAAGATGATGGACTCTAAGGACGCAACTAAAATTTTGCAAGGATGAACCTATGGGGAATGCAAAATAAAAGATGCAAAAAATGAAGGACTTGAGCAATTCCTTGTCTAATTTTTAATAGAGGCCACTGGAAAAAGATGTTTGACAGCAGATTGAAAATGTTTGATCTTGGGTTTTGGACCATAACAATGTTTTTGTAAATTCCAGGAAATTGCATCATTTCAACTCACAAATGCATTGTGAGATGTCAAATGCATCTTAGTTTAAGTGAATGCATCATTTTAGGTCACATATGTGGCACAATAAATAAATAAATTGTTCTAGAAATCAAACACAATTTAGAGTAGTCGAATGCATTACAGTGGGCATCAAATGTGTTTTAGTTGAGTGATTACAACACATAAAGTCTCAAATGTGGTTTAGGATAGCAACTACATTGCATAGAATAGAAAATGCGTTGTAGGAAAAATGGAGATCTAGTTTGTTTGAAATTTTGGAAAAATTTTAGAATTGTTTGAGTTTGAATGAATGTTTCTAGGTCTGTGAAAGGTGTTTATTTGTTCAATGTCTCAGAAAACACTTGGAAAACACAATATTTTGTCTTTGAAAATTTGAAAACATGCATAATGAAGACAAGTGCAACCCTACATTAGGAAAGGACTATATTCGCTAGATTCCATGTGGGTTTCCCTAGCCGCACTTATTCTTAGTGGGTGATCTAGAAGCTTGGTCACATAGGCTCCCACTTACATTGCACTCACTTCTCAGGTCAACCAAGTTTCAAGCCCCCATAAATCTCCCATGGCAGGAATTTCACCTCTACTAAGAGCTGTGAGAATGTGGATGCCTTGGCATTGATTGTTGTTGCACTAGCAAATAGATGGGTTTTTGGAAACTACACAAAGGTTTTCAGTTCAGGACTCTTGTTCAAGTGGCCACACATGGTGAAATATTAGCTCTAATAAGGAGGAATTCCAACCTGAAGAGGTTATGCTCAATAGGGTTTTGGGGAATTCACTTGTCCGTGTGACACATCCACACTCGTAATCCTAAGTTTTCCCTTAGGATTCACATTTGTATACTGGTTGGGAGTAGCTCAGCTAGAGAGATCTATTGCCAGTTTGAGTCGCCTTGGGCTAAGTACTTTTTCCCACCAAGGAAGACCTAATTCCTAGAGTCAATAACAATTTCTCTTGCACCTAGACTCACACAAGTGCGCAAGGGGAGAGGATACTTCTATTATTTAGTCAGGGTTACACAAATTGGAGACACTTGTTCATTTTAATTATCAAAATTGTAATGTGAGGAAAAAACCTAAAACACTTTGTTCATTTTAAACTTTTAACTTGATGCGAGAAAGAAAAAGTTGATTTTAAACCCATGACATGAGAATGCATGTTCATTTTAACCTTATGAGTTTCAATGCATGATTGTGTTCATTTTAAGCCCATGACATGAGAATGCATGTAAATTTTAACCAATGAAATGTTAATGGAAAATTGTTTGTTTTTATTTGTTTGCCTTAAGGAATTGAAAAAGTGAACAAAAACCAAGGTTAGACTCCTCACCACATGCTGGCAACATAATATTAGTAACCCAAAATGCCTAAGCTACTAAATGGAAAAGAGAAATCTAGAAAAATTCTATCAAATCTGTAAATAAAATTTTACAAGGCGATTGCATCTTTCTGCAAGTAAAATGCATCCTAGGGTAGAAATATGGAATTTTCCAAGTAGATGCATCATTCTACACAACAAATGCATCTCGGGGCTGAAAGTTGGAATATGTCAGACAAGTGCATTGACCTACAAGGAAAATGTGTCGTAGTAGAGGGAATGCGTTGTTCTGCAAGGTAGATGCATCACAACAAAGCGTATACATTGTTTTACAAGGAGAATGTGTTGCAGTTGTGCGAATGTAGCTTAGAAAACAACAAATGTATCTCACCATACTTTTACCTACAAAACAAAAAAAATGTCATATGGAAATCTACAAAAAACATGATTTTGGTATTGAGTTCACCAATGTAACTAAGGTAAAAATCTAAGTTAGTAGATTAGAGCTTAAATAAGATAACCCAAAGCAAAGCAATGAAGAAAAAAGGAGTAAAAACATGAAAAAAAGGAAAGATCTCACCATGTGTCTTCAACCTCCATGATTAACCTCCATTGCACCTTCTCTATTTGCTACAAGTAGATAAATTACCCTCAGATTTGTGATGAGCAACCTATAATAATGCTAATGTCCTAAGAAAATGTTGAAGGATTCTATCAAAATGCTACATAATGCAACTAAGCAACTATGAAGCAAACCTAAAGTATGCATAAAATAGCCTAAGATGTCAAGATCACAATGCCAAGAGATTGTGAGATATGAAGTGTGTTGAAAATGAGGCCAAAATTTCCATTTTATAGAAAAGTCAATTTTTGATGAATGGCCAAGATTGAAGATTGACAAATGCCCTAAGATCAATGATTGAGATTGAATGTGACAACCCACAATTAGGGTTAGGGAAACATTAGGGTAAATTTGAAATGAATGGTCAAGATTTGATTCTAGAAAATCAAATCAAAAGACAAGATTGCATGTGACAAGGAGATAAGAATGGCATGGAAAATAAAATAATATTAGAAACTATTTGATTTATGGAGGAAAGTTGCCATTTTGAATTAAAGATTAATTTAATTCAAAAGTGGGGCCCTATGATGACAAACAATGATTTTAAATTATTTGTTTGGAGGAAGAAAATTAGAAAGTGGGACAATTTTAAATTATTTTATTTTATTTAAAATTGGGAAAATGCCAAGGTGAACAATTAAATAAATTAAATAATTTATTTAATTATGAGAAGACATTTAGAAATTAATGACATATTTAAATAAAATTTATTTATTTAAATAATCAAGAGGAATAAAAGACATGAATCAATTAAATAATTATAAATTATTTAATTAATAGTTGAAATGGAACCATAGGACATAATTAAATATTTTAATTATGCTAGGAAGAAATGTGGTTAAAACAAAACCTATAGGACTAGGTCATTTTTATGTGTCGATGGTAATCTCACTCATGCGAGGTTCTTCTTGTAGACACCCAAAAATGTCCTCTTACAATACCTTGTCCCAACATTACATCATTTAGACATCTTGTAGCATCTTTTTCCCTAGGTACCCATGTCGTCATCTAATTAGTTAAATAAATCTTAGTTATTTGACTACTTTCATTTATTCCCTATTTATCCATAATCCCTTTTTCTATAATTAAATAAATATTTATTTATTTAATTATTCATGACCATTTATCCTCTCTAATTAAATAATTATTTTAATTGTTTAATTAGTCATTTATCCATTCTCCTATAATTAAATAAAGTTTTATTTATTTAATTATCCTTTTCAACATAGTCTATAATTAAATAATGATTTTACATTATTTAATTATCTTTCCACATCATCCCTATCCTTTATTAGATGATGCTTTATCATTATTTAATAATTTAATAATTTCATTATCCTTCCCATCTTTTTAGGGTTTATTTCCATTAAAACAATAAATCAAAATATTTCTATCTTTTTAAAATCTTATCTCATCTCATTGTATTTCCTCTTTTGTCAAAAATCAAATCCTTATCAAATCTTATTAAATCTTATCTCCGTCCACATCAAGGCTCTATAAATACAACCTCTCACAATCTATTTAGGAGGGTTGATTCTTAAGTATCCTCACTCTGTCAAAATCATGCTTTAGTCTTCCATTTGTCTCTATCATTCTCCATTTGTCATTTTCATCAGGTCGTTATGTTGTTGAATTGAGCAACCAGCATTGCTCCATCAATAATCAACCTTCAAAATATTGCATTCTTATGCAGGTGGAGAAGTGCAATGGAGATAAATCGAGTTTAGCATGGATTTGGGTTTGCATTCGTTTGTTATTGCGATTTTCATGCTTTATACTCTATTGTGCTAGTTAGGATTTGATATATTTCTATTTTAGTTTTATATCTTATTTTCCCCTAATTGCATTGGTGAACTTGATGTGATTCCTTTGATTTGGCTTGTTTTTTGCAGGTTTTATTGAATTTTTGTTGCAGATCTGCCATTTTTTAGAAAAAACCCCAGGTTTTACAAATTTTTCTTCATATCTTCTACACATCTATGAATTTTTCTACAATATTTTCACAAAATATTTTTCATCATTTGAAGAGGCTACAGTAAAAGAAATTGAGGGTTTATCATCATTTTTGTAGGTGTTATTGTGATTTTATATTTTTTCATAAAATGGATTTTTTAGAGGAAAATCGATGAATTTTTCAAAAAAAATTACATTTTTGGAAAGATCTTGAAATTCTAATCAGGATCTATGTTTTACATATTTAATTTGGAATTAAAATACAATGAAAAAAAAAATGATCTTCATTTTCTATATGGTTTTCACAAATCCACGTTTCTAGGTGCAAAATAGGGAATTTTTTTGACTTCTTTACATTTATAGAAATCTCTCAGAAAAGTAGTAGGAATCTCTTCTTTGAGTTTTTACTTTTCAGATCAATAAAATCTTCAAATAATGAAATCTAATTTGGCTATGTCAAAAACATGTATTTAAAATTGCAATTTTCTAATGAGCTTATTTTTCTTTATTGCTACATTATAATATCATTTTTTGATCTTGTAGGTGATCATACGAACCTATAGTAGCAGAAATATCAATCATAGATAGCATATTGGAAAGCCAAAACTTTTGGGTGCACTTGTTTAATCTTTCATCTCTTAATCCTTGTTTGTAACACATTTGGATTTGGGCTCTTAAAACGAATCTTGTCTTCAATCACACTTCAAAAATCAGGTCTAAAATTAACCATTGTTTTCCATCACATTTTGATTTGGGGATCTAAAAAAAACAAGTGCTTCCATTGTTTGCATACACATATTTCATTTCTAAGGTCAATTAACAACTACGAGTGTGAATCAAGTGTGTGTGTGATCAAAAACACCTCACTTGGTTTGCTTTTGTCAAACCCTTCATAGGAGGCCTACTAGGGGATTTCATCACCCCTGGGAATGACCTCAATCGAAGTGTCAATCGAAAGACATGCTTTTTTGGGACTTAAAATATTGTCACTCTTGGCTAAGCCCCAAAGAACTTTATACCTTTGGGAAGTGAAGGTGAAGGGTGGGTTACCCCTTTCTCCTAGTTGTGTGGTAGGATTTTGCTTTCAAATCATTCCTTAGTCAACCTTGTGTAGACTAGCTTGAGACCTAATTGGCCATACCCCACTTGACTAGTCATAGGGCTTGTTGATGTGTCTTCCATGTGTGCTTGTTTAATAATCATCATTATATTCTTCAAATTTCAAATTTCAAACTTTCTTATGTGTCTTGCATGAGTGATTTATGTGTGTACATGTGTGATCATTCATTTACAAATTTACAAATCAAGCTAAACACCAAACACATAAAGACAAGTAACTCTACACCTTCTTCCAACACATTAATATCCAATCACTTTCATCCTAATCACCCTTCTTAACCGCATCCTATCCATTTCATCCTAATCAATTAAGTCATCCAATCTTGTCATTCCACATAATATCCTAATCATCATCGTTTCTTTAATCTAGTCAACATAATTTAACATCATGCCAACATTAGAAGACCTAACATCCCAACTTCACAACCTCCTTCAAACACTTCACCAAATACCCCAACCCCTAGACCAAAAAATTATACACGGGCTCCAAGGCCTCATCCAACAATTTCAACTTCAAAAAAACCAATCACCTCAAATACAACATCTCATAGTGCAATCCCAATATCACATAGCCACTTTTCAAACCCAACAAGCACATCATCATCTATTCATTCAACACCAATCAATTCCACCTCATTCCTATGTGGCATTTTCCTCCATTCCATATCAATCTAATCCATCCACCTATCAAAACAACTCCACATCCCCGTATCCCACCTCTTTTCAAGTCAATCCTACACCAACCTATCAATTCATCCCACAACAAGCACATGTGAGCCAAAGTCCACCTTCGAAACAAGATCAAAATCCTTTAAGTCTTAATGCCACCTTCAACAAGGGAAATACCAATTTATCTCATGCACCCTTACCAACATCCAATCAAATTTCTATCCCTAAGCCACCATTTCTTATTCCTAATCCATTGACCTCTCCACCTTCTAACCCATCAAACTATTCATTACCCCCACCATCATCTCCATGTCCTAAGTACAAACATTAAAAAAGTAAACATGCTGAAGTACCCAAATCCACCCATCCATGTACACAGGATGTGACCCAAGGGCTACTAGCAACGAATCAAACATTTCCATGTCATCCAACTCATATGTTTGAACCTACCAAAGAGTATTCAAACACCATTCCCATTCTTACAACCCCATCATGTAGTCTCCACCTTGAGCTTATTCAAGAGTCTCCCCTATTGAGCCCAAGTCAATCTCCATCATGTCTCCATGTTGTTGACCATCTAGAACATGTTGAGCCCATTCAAGAGTCATCCCCTTCCACTTCCATTCAAACAAGCCAAGATCTATGTCAAGATCATTATCCTAAGCATGAGGAAACATTAACCTCTCATTCTAATCAAGATCTAGGCCCATCTAATGATCCCACTCATAAAATACTTGGTCCTATTTATGATCAAGCTCTCCTCTATGATCTTACCTATGATCAATAAGGCCATGATGATCCTCTTAGCCAACTTTATACATTCCATAGTCAAGAGCCTATCACTTCACCTATCCATGAGCAAGAAATCTCCATTGCTCCTATCCACCCCCTACCTAATCCTATACATGATCCATCAACATCCACTTCCATTGATGAGACATATGCCTCCCATGAACACATAGAAGATCAAAAAAATACCTTAGATCTAAGTTAATACAATGCTAATCAAGATCTTGATGATCCTCCATCACCCACTATCGACCCCATTGCAAGTCCTCCATCATATCCTATTGGCCTTTCCACCATCATTCATGAATGCTCCTCATTAGAAAAACAACAACCATTATCTTCCCTTGCTTCATTTTCTTTGTCCAATAAGGAACTCATGTCTAGTGATTCACCTACACCTATTCCCATTGTCCATTGCACACTCCAAAACATGGACCACCAAGGTAAATATTTAGACCTTCATGAACAAGGTATTTTGGAGTCCATCCATGCCAAAGTCCCTCCACGCTCTTTTGGCCTTGGACATACACCCCAAGGACACTAATCTCAAGATATTGGCATTTTCTCCATGCATCCTAAGTCCACTTTCCATCATAAATCCTATCATACACCTAAAAAATATGTTTCCATCCCTCCTCCATCATCCTACAAATGTCAAAAGCATGTGACCATACACCTTCCACCATCCACTTTTCCACCATTGCTTCCAACTCCTAATATCCATCCATCTAATCTACCTCCATTACTCCCCACACCTAATATTTCCGTTATACAATCCCCTTATTCATCCATCCATAAATCTTCTAAAAATCCTAATCATGACCAATCAATGCACACATTGTCTAAACATGAAGCTTCCACTCATTCCACAATACCCATGGGATTCAAAAGCAAGAAAATCAATGCCTCTACCTATAAAGTAAAAAATATTAAAAATCCTCATGCCTTAGGGGATCAATGCAAAAAGTCAAAGCAAAATACATTCAAAATGTTATATAAGCCCATACCTCCAAAAGTAAAGGCCAAAACTAAAATGGTTTGGGTCCCTAAGAAAAAGGAAAGCAAGTCAAATGAGGCATCTACATCAAAAAAATCCCAACCATCCCCTTCCATCCAAAATGCACATCATATTCAAAAATTACAAAAATCCCATAAGCCAAACAAAAATCATAAAAAATACTAAGTCTATGTGGGTACCTAGAACACTTCATCCACCACCTCCTAAGAAAACATCTCCATTTCTTCCTACACCCCATCCACATTAAAAGCTTCAACGTTTATCATAGTGTGTGCAACCATTGGTCATGGTTCCCTTCCATTTCACAACAATTCCACATACCTCCATCTCCTCAGCCTTCACTCATTATCCTCAATATCTCCCCCACCATCTTCCTATGGTCCATGCTTTTGGCTAAGCCTCCCCATTCATCTTTTTCATAAGTCCCATATAAGTCCTATATCTTCCCTACATAATCCATATCATAATCCACTATTTTACTCCATAATCCACATCATAATCCATCATCTACCTACTCGATCTCCCTTTCATGTCATCCACTATTTATGAGCATAATGACATTTGACATGGTCCATATAATGACATCCATCCCTAGTGGGACTATAACCTTTCATGAAACTAGACACTTGAGTCCCTCCTATCCATATTCCCCTACTCCTATCCAAAAAGTCAAAAAGTTAAAGTTTAAAAAAAAAAGAGGAAAAAACAAAAAGAAATGGTAAAGAGAAATCCCTTCATCCAATGGTGAAAACCTGGCAAACAAGTGTCATGTGTAGGTTGATCTTCTATGTCACTTACACTTGGGGGCACAATGTCTTATCTATCCAACCTATCATTTTCATGTCTTGTCATTTCCATCCTACCTACCATCTTTAGCCATCATACATACCTAGCATATTAAGTCCACTTATCCACCCTTCTCCTTTTGATCTTGATGAAGACATAGGGGAAAAATGTTGAAACATTTTTTTGGTATCTCTTGGCATACCTCATCCTTCCAAACAAGCCTATCATTATCCTATTGTCATACATTTTTTCTAGAAAAATCCTAAGTCTTGTACCTAGAATGGGGCATGTTATTCCTATGCGACATAGTCTTTGGAAATCACATCCTTGCTCTCTTATGATGCATACATCCATTCCATTCACTATGACCTATCCTTTCCATCCATCCATATATCATGAACCTTTTATCCCTTATCCCATCACCCACCCTTTCATCCATCAATCCCATCTATCTCCTTGCACCTAGACTTGGTTTTCCCCTTGTCATTGGTATCTAGCACAAAGGCTACTCAAATTTCCATCCTTTGACACCTCAAAATATTTCAAAAAATCCAAAAAATCAAATATTCTGAAAATACAAAAAAAATAAAAATATTCCCAAAAATACAAAAAAAAATCAAATAGCCAACAAAAATCCAAGCACTAAAATCAAACCAAACCATTTCATCCAATCAACTCAATCGCATCAATTAAAGCAATAATCCAAATGCAAGTAAATCCTTAGTCCATACAAATCAAGTTGATCAATCTTGTCAAATTATCCAATCACATCCTTCAAGTGGTCTTGATCCCGATCTTGTAAACCCAATCAATCAATTATCATAATCATTGTGTTGATCTAGGGATATGTCATTCCCCGCAATGACAACACTATCATCATCAATCAAAGTCAATCAATCAATTATCAATAATCATTGTGTTGATCTAGGGATATGTCAATCCCTACAATGACAACACTATCATCATCAATCAATCCATCAATCAACAGTTTACAGCTTGACAGGAGCACTACCTTGTTTGTTTTTGAATCATTTGTGCATTCTTGCTTGTGTGTGTTATCATTTTATCTTGAATTTGTATCAAATCCATATCATTCCAACTAGTATTCATATCTTGTGCATGTTGGAATAGCTTTTTGCACTATCCTTTGCACCTAAGGTCATATCATACCTTTTGTGCATTAGGAGTTTAATGCTCTAAGTTTACTTCCTCATACATCTAGACAAGGTTGTATTACATTGGGGCACAAGGAAAATCGTCACCTTGGTCCTTATATCCTTATGCATAACATCTAGTGCTAAATCAAACATCATGGTTGCTCACTTTCATTGTAGCATAATGCATCCTTCACTTCTTCTATCCATTCCTTCATCTTTAGTTCTTGACCCATCCCTTTCATTTTGAGATCCTACCTATGTTTGTACAACCCACCTATCCTCTCAAGGGGGCATCATCATTCCATCATCATCCTATTCTTATATAATCATCATTCCATCCTTTTCCCCATCTCATCATCATTATCTTATCTTTCTATCATCATCCATTTTCCTCTATCCATACTTTATCTTCTTTGAAATGATGTTACTCAACACTAATCTCATCATCTCAAACATCATCTCAAAGAGGGGCAAAATGTAGACACCCAAAAATGTCCTCTTACAATACCTTGTCCTGACATTACATCATTTAGACATCTTGTAGCATCTTTTGTCCTAGGTACCCATGTCACCATCTAGTTAGTTAAATAAATCTTAGTTATTTGACTAATTTCATTTATTCCCTATTTATCCATAATCCATTTTTCTATAATTAAATAAATATTTATTTATTTAATTATTCATGACCATTTATCCTCTTTAATTAAATAATTATTTTAATTGTTTAATTAGTCATTTATCCATTCTCCTATAATTAAATAAATTTGTATTTATTTAATTATCCTTTTCACCATAGTCTATAATTAAATAATGATTTTACATTATTTAATTATCTTTCCACATCATCCCTATCCTTTATTAGATAATGCTTTATCATTATTTAATAATTTTATCATTTCATTATCCTTCCCATCTTTTTAGGATTTATTTCTGTTAAAACAATAAATCAAAATCTTTCTATCTTTTTAAAATCTTATCTCATCTCATTATATTTCCTCTTTTGTCAAAAATCAAATCCTTATCAAATCTTATCAAATCTTATCTCCATCCACATCAAGGCTCTATAAATACAACCTCTCACAATCCATTTAGGAGGGTTGATTCTTTAGTATCCTCACTCTATCAAAATCATTCTTCGGTCTTCCATCTATCTCTATCATTCTCCATTTGTCATTTTCATCAGGTAGTTATGCCATTGGATTGAGCAACCAACATTCCTCCATCAACAATCAACCTTCAAAATATTGCATTCTTATGCAGGTGGAGAAGAGAAATGGAGATAAATCGAGTTTAGTGTGGATTTGGTTTTGCATTCATTTGTTATTGTGATTTTCATGCTTTCTCATACTCTAATGTGCTAGTTCGGATTTGATATATTTCTATTTTAATTTTATCTCTTATTTTCCCCTAATTACATTTCTCAATAATTAATTGCTACACACTTTGAATTGTCTACTTAATGCAAATTGCCTGCCCTTTCATCTCACCAATTGTAATCTTCATGAATTGAGAAGTGTGAACTAGAGATAAAGTGTGTGAGTTGTGGGTTTTTAATTGTAGAAGTGTTGAAGTGTTTATCCTAGGTGAGTTGTTTTCTTTCATATGATCTCTATTTGATTCACACATTAATTTGTTTAAGAGTTTCATATTTATTGGATAGTGGTAGTTTCAATTGATTGTAATTGTCACTAGGATTAGCTAAAATTGTCCGAGTTGGTAGGTTTTCTTCTCTGCAATTTCAATTCAGGAGCTTAAACTAATGAGTCTTTCTACAATATTGATTAGCAAGTTTTTATCTTGTAGGTTGAGATAATGGGTAAGTTAGGTGTGTCTGTTCAACCAACTAGGAGGTCCAAAAGACTTAGTGTGTTTAAATTCAAGAGGATATATATGTGGTTAAGCAAGAAGTATTTGGGACTTTTACAACACCCAAGGGTAAGAGAAATGTTTGTGGTAAAAATAAGAAGACTATTATGAAGAGCATGTACAATTTGAGAAGCAAGAGAAATTTAGAAGAATTGGTCAAGTTTAAAGGGAAGGAGTCAGTTAAGCCTGTGAAGAAAGAAAAGAAGAGAAACTAGTATCATAAGGCCTACTTGGGGAGACACAATTCTCCCATTGTGGTTTTTGATAGCCCTCTAGATGGTGGAGGTGACACTGACCTAGAGTGTGGCTATTACGTTATTTCTGTTCTACCATATGAAAACTTTGATGAGCAAGGAGTGGTGGCTCCTCCAATTTCATCATGAGAAAGAAGTGAGTGAGCATACTCTGATGCTGATGACTTATAGTAGCATCCCCACCCTTTTTCTTTTTTTTTATGACACCATATCTCCTACAACAAATTCGTCCTCTTCAACATGTCTTACATTTTTTGTCTTAGGTGCTGACGAGGAAATATTTTGGGTTGGTGTGAGGTGGATTTGTTGAACTCCATGTCTTTGATGGGGAGTACACCTTTTCTAGGTAGTATATGAGTTTTTTCTTGGGCTACTAATGGAGAATATTCTTTGGTCAACAAGGATGAGGTGTATTGGTGATACTACAACCACAAACTACGCCTGTTGGAAGGTTGGCTAGTCTGCTTCAACCAAATTATGTAGAGTATTTTCTTTTTCTCTCCCTTGTTTTGAAATGATTATATGTAACTAATTGGGGAATATATTGAATTTAGGTTGTTACTATTATTTCATTTACCATCTCATTGATTGACATACTAACTTGAAAGCATCTCCTTTTAACATGGGCATTGTTTCATGTCATGGTATGAACCTAGGTGGTGTTTTCTTAAGTTCATTGAAGCTCCCACTTTACTGCTTGGGCCCTTTTATCTCCTTCCTATGTTCAAACTAGGTGATGTTTTGTATGTATTTTCAAAACTTACTTCTAGCATGATGATTATTAGCTTGGGTGGTATTTCACCATGACATTTGAACTTGGGCACATATTTATAAGGTTCTTCAAAAATATGTTGTTACCACCCATAGACATTTGTTTTTAAATTTTTGAAAGACAGTTATGTGGGGAATAGTGAATGTGATGAATACCACGTGTCATAATGCAAATTAAGACAATAATGTCCATCTACTTCCATGTTTTTTTGTGAATCCATGTTTGATGAAAGAAAAGGCTTGGAAAACATTCTTATTGTGACAATTTCTGAGGACGAGCTAGAGGAGACACAAAGTGAAAATTGCAAGGTTCTCCATTATAGGTATTTTCAGTTTCCATTCATTGCAACCCATTTTCTAAGTTATTTATGCTTCCATTGAAGAAAGCATATATTATCAAAAACCACTAGTGCACATTGCAAGAGTTAAATACACAGGCTATGAGTATGTGTTTGGGTTAACATATGAAGGACTTGAAATTGGTGACACTCAGCTAGGGATTATTAATCTAGATGAATTGCAAAATAAATTTAACAAACCTAACCGTCCACCTATCATTGAAATAGTAGTGGGTAGTGGGTTGATTGAAGCTTCCACATTTCATATAGCTATGCAATGTCCAAAACTAGTGTTGGAATTTATCAGACACTATAATTCATAGACATGAGAAGTTATGAAAAAGGATAATAGACTTTTTTTGAAAATTCAAAGGTCTAACTTCGTGTCCTATTTGAGAACTCTAGAAAGGGATGAATACTTGCCAATGAACATGACAAGCTCTCGAGTCGATTTCACTACCAAGAAAGGGGTTTACAAAAATGTAATAGAAAAGAACTAGCTAATCAAACTGAAAAAGGCTATCTCAATTGCCCCACAACCTACATAAGAACCATTTTGTAGATGAGGTGGCCGATATTGTAGTGTTTTTGCACAAGGTAAGGGGAAAGAAAATGCTCACAACTTCAAAGAATGGATGTATTTCTTCATCCAAATCATATTGAGTAGGGTGAAATTCTTGGATTGGGAAAAGATTATTAGTGACCGTCTACATGTGTTGATGTCATTCTTCACCCTGAATGTATTTTTCTTTATGTCATCATATTTAATATATGCCCTTACTAGTGGGTGCTACCACAATAGTATGTCTCACTTTTGGGACATGCTAATTTTTGCCTGAAATTAATTTTTTTTTTTAAAGTAATGATTTTAGCCTTGAGAGGTTCCATCTAAAGGGTTTTCATTGAAGAGGGATAGATAAGACTCCTTAGATCAAAATACATTGGATAGAACTCCTATAGTATTAAATCATACCCACAATGGAGTCTCCTTCGTACCTATCAAAATGTTGGAAAAAAAACATGTTTGATTTACCTTTTGAGGAATTAAATAATGTCATTTAGAAATGATCTTTTGCAAGATTGTAGCCCTCAAAATGAGCTTTCCAGCAAGTATAGTTTTGATATGTTTTCATTTTATCTTGTATTTAATTTTTAATTTTTATTGAACATAGGTTTTTCTCTAAACATCAAGCTCTTCATTCTACAGAGGTGGAAAAATAGTAAATGAGTGCAAAAAAAATTCAAAAAATACCCTTTCCATAGGTATTGATGTCCTTGTTTCACTAAAGAAGAAAAATTTGATTTCGATATATACACAAGTTAGGTTGTACAACACACACGCATGTCCAAATTAATTAATATATATATGTAACAAAAAATTATGAAAAATATCCATTCCCTAGATATTGATGTTGAGAAGCTATATTCCAAAAGTTATAATTTTATCCTTTATAGAAAAACAGTTATGTTGTATGACACAAATGTTACTTTCTAAAAATGTTGTTTTTCTATTTAAAACTAGTTATTAAAGGAGATTTTGAAAGATTCATGATTAATTTAAAATATATATATATATTTAGAATCTACACACAAATTGCCACAAATCACTAGTTTGCACCATCTTCAAATTCTCAACGGTTTAGCTACAATAGCTCTCAGAAGATGAAGATTCAGTTAAAATTATTGATGTAAATGTCCATCTTGGGAAAAAAGTGAGACACAGTTTTGTGATTTCACCCTAGCACTCGACCTTGGCTTGCATTAAGGCCGAGTGATTTTCCTCCAGAAAAAGTACCAATTTATGATTATTTTAACAAACTCCAAATTTACAAGAGCTTCTTGCATTTCAGAAGAGTTGCTGACAATTTTACCATAAGGATGGGCAGAGAATTGTAGGGGCATTCTGCAATGAGGTTATCTTCCAAGGCAATGTAGTTTGTTAATTTTTATGGTAGCCATTTTATTCAATTCCAAATATTTTCATACATAAGAGTAGGCGGATATGCTTGTTTCCCTATAAAATTACCAAAGTATCTTGAAGACAAATGGGTCGTTATTGAGGTGAGTAGACAATTGGCCGATGTTAATAGACTATACCAAGGTAGAAAAATTTTGACAGTTAGTTTTCCATTTGGTTTTGGAGCATATAGTTTCTAATCAATGTCTGATGCTTTGAATATTGAGAAAGAATTGTCCAAGTATAAAATTCCCTCATATGAGAAACATGTTTCTTTTGATCTGAAAGATTATATTAAGAACAATTTGAAATTGATCCCTACCTTCTACCACCAGTCCAACCCTAAAGATTATTGGGCTGATTTATTTGATGAATATGAGGTTAGGAGAAGAAGCTGGATGAGGTTAACAGTAGAAAATTAATCATTTATGATTTGAAATGGGATTTGCAAGGCATTGTTGAAGACGGGTGTGACATGGTTGACCCAATATATACTGAATTAATAGAAAGTTGGCCCATTTCTACCATGGATTGGAATTTTAAACAAAAAAGAAACCATTGAAGCTAGAATTGTTGATGTTCTGACTAGAACCCAAGAATGGGTGACTAAAAAGAAAACTAAGAAATCTCACCCTTATACTAGATCCAAAGATTCATGACCTGCTAAAGGTGCATCTCAAGCCTCTACTAGTAGGCAATCAACTAGTAATGTTCCTCGATCCTTATCATCAGGTGCCCAAGGAGATGGTGATGAAGACCCACCATAAAAGAATGTGTATTCACAAACCTGTGGGAATGACATTTACAACCTACCTACTCTAGGGAAGGATAATGAAGGAGAGGAAGAAGAGGAAGGATTAGAAAACCTGATTGTTGATTCCTCCCCTCTCAAGATAAATCACCTATCAGAGAGGTATGCACCTCTCATAGGCTAGAAACAACCACACCTACATGAGATAGCCCTCCAGTCACTTGGACATTGTTTGGGTCCCCAAGTTTTAAGGCAACTAAGGTCACAATTATAATCTATGGAAAATCAAATTGTTAGATGGTTAACACAAATAACATTAAAATCCATTGAAATAACGAAGTACAAAGGAAATCAAATGAAAACGAAAGGGAAATATATCACCAAGAGTCTCCATCTTCCATGATTGACCTTTGTTACACCTTCTTGCTTGCTGGAAAATGCTGCCCTCAGATGTTGGTATGTGGCGACTGATCATGCTATACTGTATAGCCCATGGTATACTGATCACCGAAAAAGGGAAAAATCAATGAAAAAGGAAAAATCCGATTTTGTAGAACCCGAAAATCTGGAAGCTTCTAAGCTTGGTAAAAAGGGGTTCGGATGGGTATTACTGTATGATGAAAACGCGATTATTCGCAAGATTGTAATAGGGTTTTTCACTGGATAATAAAATTATTGGATGGCTGCGGTTTGGTGGATGTAGCCCAGAATTGGGTGAACCACGTTAAATCTCTGTGTTATAATTTATTCTGTGAATGTTTTTAGTTTCTCTGTTTTTGTTTATTAAATCTGCATTTAATTGTTAGATCTGCCATCTCTAACCCTAACATCAGATTCGTATGAGCAACTATGACAAGTGACAAGACCAAAGCAAGTTTTGAAGGATTTACTTGAAATCTAAATGCCTATGTCTAAAACAATGCCATGACTTAATTAAATGACTATAGTAATGAATTAAAATTGCCTATGATAATAAATGTGTGAAATCAAATGCCTATAATAACTATGCAAAAATGTCAAAATGCGTGTCCCTCAAAAATGAGAAGAAGATGGCATTTTATAGAAAATGCCATTTCAAATGGACGGGCGAGATAAATCAATGAAACGAACGATCCAGATTACACCTGAGAATCCCTAATTAGGGTTAGGGCGAAATCCTTAATCGAACGGTCAAAACAAAATCGGATCGATGGTGGAGAATAAATGAGGAAATTAATAAAGAAAATGAAGATTTTCGAAAAATCAAGAAGATAAGATTGCCTGATTTGCAAGATTCAAAAAATCAAAGAGATAAGATGTGGGCTGAAGATAAGATTCGGAAAATCAAGAATCTACCTGATTACTTGATTTTTGGAAGATTAATTACTAATTTGAATTAAAATAATTCAAATTATGGATTTTGAGAGATAATAAATAATCTTTTTCAAATTATTTATCAAAAAGGGCTGACAGTCAAGATTGTCATGACATTTTAAATAATTTAATTTATCTAAAATGAGAAGAATATTAATTGGCAATTAAATAATTAAATTTAATTATTTAATTTAGCAGATAAGACCGATTAATTAAATAAATTAATCAATTTATTTAATTAAGACAGTTAGTGATGTATTTAATAAATAAATGAAATTTATTTATTTAATAATCAAGAAGAATTAAATGACAAAGGGGGATTAAATAAATTAAGAAATTTATTTAATTAAAGAAAGACTTAGACAGCTAATGACATATTTAATAAATAAATAAAATTTATTTATTTAATAATCATGAAGAATAACTTACATGAATTAATTAAATAATTATGAATTATTTAATCAATAGTCGAATGTGGACCAAGGACATAATTAAATGTCATAATTATGCTAGGATAAAGTGGTAAAAATGAAGCTTGCAGGCCTAGGTCATTTTTAGGTGTCTACAACAATAACCCCAACCTAGTTGGAAGATTCATTTTCAAGAAAAAGGAAAGCTATAAATCCTAGCTTTCCCAAGCAAGACATGGTAGGTCAGTTGTTGTAGAGGAGTTCAAATCCTAAACCTAAAAAATTTAAAGACCACTACTAGGCTTATAGATGACATAGAATCAGGGACATTCTAGTTGGAAATTGCACACCCTTCAATGTAGATATATGTTTCTTAGGTAGCATCAAGTGACTTCAAAGTGAATAGGGTAGACCTCGGTCCTCCTACCAGGGATGGGGATGTTCAGATTTTTCAAGTGTCTATAGCTAGGATGGTTGAGAGATCAAAGAAAGATAAGGAAGGAAAAGATGAATTGAAAGCCCAAGTTTGGGACTTGACCAATTGTCTAAATCTATTTTTGAGCTCATCCCATGGCTGCTATCCCAGATAGATTCTTCTATTGAATCCATTGTTGTAGTTTGAGAATAAGCCCTAACTAAAATTAAAAGCTGTCAAATTTTAAGCCGAGTTGTAGATGATTGGAATGAATCCCCCATCAAGAAGGGAATCCTTGTCATTATTGAATCTTTTAAACAATTCCAAGAGGAAAATTCTTCGAAAGCCGCCTTAGGGGATGAAGCCTTTTCTACTGAAAAAGAAGTGAAATTGTGGGTTAATTATCAAATTGAATTGAAGTTATTAATGAGCTCAAATATGGAAAGATTAGTTGTAGATCAAGTCATACCTAATGCTTTAGATACTCGCTACCTATCATGGACTAAAGGAGTAGAGTGAAAATTATAAGTTGCTAAACAAAGTTTGTAGAAGCTTAAAGAGATCAACAATGAATGCACTGCCATTTTAGATGAAGCACTTAGCACCTTAGTGGCTCTTAGTCTACTCCAAAATAAAGATGAAATAAGGCATGATGTGGACGTTAGAAGTTTGGTAGCTAATTTCAAGAAAATGGTCAAAGAGACTCTTGACTTACCCTCACTTAATGTTGAAAACTTACAAAAACTAAGTCAATTACACCTAGTATCATCTCAGGAAATGGATCTTATGAATTTTTGAAAGCATCGCATGCAAAAAACTAAAGATCTTCATTTGACATGGAAGGTAAGGATGAAAAATGTAACCATTCCCCAACATAAGGACCTAATGCTGGAAACAAGGAAACACCATCATAACGACCTAGCTCCTCTTCATTTCTTTTAAGTGTCTTTTCTTTAATTGGCTATGGACATGAAGAGGTGGGACTCATCCACCTATTTGAAAAAATGTATCTATATTCATATGCTCTCTCTAGACATTTTTCGCAAGTTTGCTCAATATTGTTGATGAATGAAATTACTATTTTGTCTATGTGCAATTTGGTGAAGTTAATATGATTTCTTAAATCTTTGTGTTTGAGAATATCTTATGCATGTCTTATCTTGGTATGAGCAATGCAGTTCTTATAATCAATTTCATTTCTCATATGGTATAGAGAAAATGTTTTGATTTTGATGATTAATTAGTCTTTGTGCTAATACTTCTTATTCACTGAATCACGCACCTGATATTTATTTATTTTTCTAATATTGGGTATACCTTTTCTGCTTTTTGGCTAAAAGCATGCATGATGTTTTATTTTTTCTTTTCTTTCAATTCATTGAAAATCATGTGAGGCAGTTGTATGTCAAAAAATTCAGAGAATATTCATCTTGTCTAAAGAGTAATATTCAGAGTTGTTGGGTTAATTTTTTTTCACCTTTTGGGTGTTCAATTGTAGATTCACAAGGTGCCCAATCTGTTAACCAAAAAAAATTTGGCAACTTCACTAGGGAAATAAAATTGTTAAGTTTTGGTTGTCTTTTCCAAGCATATTTCACAAGTTAACTAGTTAATCCCAGATTTCCATAGATTTACTAGAGGGGAGAGAGGTAGGGGAAATTTTGACCCTATTTTTGAAACTTTGCAAAGAAATAATTTCTCTTATATTATTCCCTCTAGGTGAAAGGTTAGAGCTAGGAGCAGACCTACTTCACCTACTAGAACACCTGCTAATCACTCTATTTCTTAAGCACTTGTTTTACACAATACTATTTTACTAGTTCCCTTCAACATGGCTAATCAACCACCTCAACAACCTATTTTTTGGGGTGCTAATATTGGTCCTTTGCAACTAGAAATTAATTTGCATGATTTACCCAAAGGGTCTCTTAAAAATTTACCTAAATTTAGGGGATATGGAAAAATTTCATCAGAGGAACACATTGATGCTTTTTTTGCTGCATGTGGTGTTCTTGCAGTAGAAGAAGAGGATGTTTCCATTAGGTTGTTCATTGAATCTTTAGCTGATGCAGAAGTGCAATGGTTTTATCAACTACCACATGGATGTATCACCAACTGGGCCACTATGCATAGCAAGTTTGAGGCCAGGTTCAAAAGTGTATATGTTGACTTAACACTAATAGCACAAGTTACTCATATGAAAAATGAAGTGAATGAACAAATGAGGGAATTTGTAGCTAAATTCAATAGGATAATAAACTAGACTTTAGTTGTTAAAATAACCTTAGTATAAATGAAAAAATGTTTCTTCATTAATGAACAATGCCCTGATATCAGTCTTCTCTTAAAGAGGAAACCATTGAATACTCTCGAAGCCACACATGCACTAGTCATGGAATTGGAAGATGATTTCATTTCAGTTGGAAAATGGAAAAAAGAACTATATACAAGGAAGGCACTCCCTACTAATTATTCTTATCCTATGATTCAGAGGTTGGCTAATGATATAATTGCTCTCAAAAGGTAGATGTCGAAGAGTAACCAACTTTACCGAGATATCCATAGGAACGCTAATTTTCAACTAGGGAATAAATCACTTCCCTTGCCCCCAACTCAATAGAGGTTGGAAATTGAAGCTCCTCCTCCAGATAAGAAAAAAAACATGTGTCTTTCACCTCACATCTGACCATGATGGTGCAGACTACCTTGAGATGAATAGGTTTATGTAGTTGACCACTACTAAAGAAGTCATAGAGGAGGTCACAGAGGAAGGCACGTTATCTAATCAATATGGTGACTCTAAAAATGGATACTTAGAATATGAACCCAATGATGATAGAGGGGGAGATGTGTACATCAATTTGGATGATGCTACTTGTGTTGCTATCACTCAAAGCTAGCAGCATTCCAACCAAAAAGGTACTCCTAATTCTCCTAAAGTTTGACTCACAAAGGCTAGTGCAATTTGAAAGGATGAAAATGCTTCACCAAGTGTATTCAATAGATCATCAAGAAATATTATTATATCATCCCCCAAGGGTCAAACCAAGGCTTTTGATATTGTATAATTTTATAAATCTACCAAAACTCAAGTGTCTCAAGCTAAATATCTGAAAATGAATCCTAAATAATTTGATAGGTTGATTGAATACGTTAGGCTAGGACATTCAGAATTATACGCTAGCCTAGATGAAGAAATAGTTAAATCTCAAGACTCATCTGCTAATGTGGCATCTTGTAGTAAAGTATCCTCTTCATCAGCGTCTAGTGCAAAACCATACCCATTCTACATCTCATTGTTTGTTAATGGATTTAGGGTTAATAATTTCATCATCAATTTGGGTGATTTTGATAATGTTATGCCTATGCAAATCGCTAAGGCTTTGGGATTAGAAATGACCAAGACATTTGAAAAATTATATTCAATGGATTCCAAGTAGGTTCCCTTACTTGGGAAGATTAAAAATGCTCAAGTTGTACTTTCTTCCTAACCAAACAAGTGACTCAAGCTCACCATATTGGTCGTGGATATACCTACCAGCTATGGTATGCTTTTGAGCAGAATTTTTTGTAAATACTTGGGGAGATACATACAGTTAGATTGGTCATATGCCACTATACCTATCAATAAAGAGAAGGTGTGTCTCGAGCCTAAGTCAAAGGAAAAGATAAAAGTACACAATTCTAAAGACCCAAAAGCACAAATATTGTATGAGGAGATTGAATTTGGGAACCATATGCTTTTCTCTGGAGAAGAAAATGAAAATGATTCATGTGCTTCAAATTCAGAATATGAGCTTTGGATGATGGAGTTTGATAGAATTTCTCATGTTGGTTCAAGAACAAGTGTTTTTCTCATTTCCCCTTTTGGTGAGAAATTCCCTTTTGCATATAAGTTAGAATTTGATAATACCAATAATACTACTAAATATGAAGCCCTTTTGTTAGGGCTAATTGACGCTAAGGGTATGGGAATAAAGATGCTTAAGGTTTTGGGAGATGTTGAACTAATTTTTAAGCAGGTACAAATTTTTTTCACTATTAAGAATGAAAGGTTAAAACATTACCAAAATTGAGTCTTGGAAACCATTAAGAGCTTTGATTCCTTCTCAATAGAAGCCATCCCTAGAGAACTTAACACGAGAGCTATTCATTAACAGTTTATGCTTCTCTACTCCTCTTGCACCTAGAATTTAGAAACAAATCCTATAGGATCAAATTAATCTATCAACCAAGTATTCCTAACAATGTCAACCTTTGGTAGGTCTTTGAGGATGACAAAGAAATTTAGATGTTCTTAGAAAATGTTGGGGCCTTTGCTCAAGTATTCTTTGAAGGGAGTGACAATCAATGTAAGGACTCTGCCCAGATAGTGTAGCTGACCTCCAAGATGAGGTTATTCAATTAAAAGGGAATAAAATACCCAAGGGGTTGGTTTCTCTTGAGGATTTGTTTGATCACCATGATCATTCTGTCAAGAGAAAGATGAGAAATTTTGTTGGACATTCTAATGGGTTTGAGGCAGTGAATATTGGAGATCTTGATTCTTCTAGAATGGTCTATATTGGGAAATGTTTCTCCCAAGAAAAGAAAGGAAAATTAATAGTCGTACTAGTTAAGTACAAGGAAGTCTTCGCTTGGTGCTATGATGATTTGAAGAATTCATGAATGGTAAATTTTAGCATCACATACCACTCAAGGAAGGGAAAGCCACTTTCAGATAGAAATAGAGGAATTATAACCCTGTGGTAACTAATGCAATTTTTAAAGAGATTGAAAAAATGCTAAAGGCACAGATTATATAACCCATACATCATTCAACTTGGGTAGAAAATATTGTGCCAGTTCACAAGAAAAATGGCTAGATTCAAATATGTGTTGATTTTAGAAATCTTAATCAGGCATCACTAAAGGGTAACTATCCTCTACCTAACATGGATCATATTTTACAAATAGTTGTTGGCTCGGAGATGATGTCTATGTTAGATGGATTTTCAAGTTACAATCAGATCAGTGTATCAGGGGAGGACCAACAAAAAAAAACAATTACCATGCCTTGGGGAACTTTTTCCTATAATTTAATGCCATTTGGACTCATTAATGTAGGAGCTACATTTTAACATGCTATGGACCTATCTTTTGGTGACCTTCACTTTTTCCTATAATCGAATGCCATTTGGACTCATTGATGCAGGAGCTACATTTTACTGTGCTATGGACCTATCTTTTGGTGACCTTCAAAATAAAACTATAGTAATTTACCTTGATGATTTGATAGTGTTTTCTAAGAAAAGAATGGATCTCCTATAAGATTTGGAATGAGTCTTACAAAGGTACAAAGAACATGGTATCTCTCTTAACTCCAAAAATTCTATTTTCGCTATCACTGAAGGTAAAATCTTAGGTCAAATTGTGTCTAAATAAGGCATTAGAATAGATCCAGATCGGGTTAAGGCTATATTGCAATTAAATCTCCCTTCAAGCTGAACTAGTGTAAAATATTTTTTCTGGTCAAGTGAATTTCTTGAGGAAATTCATCCCAGATTTCTCTAAAATTACTAAACACATTGTGGATATGATGAAAGAAAAACTAGGTTTTAATTGGAATGAAGCTGGGAAACAAGCTTGTGAAAACATAAAAGAAGCAATTGCCTGAGATCATATCTTGGTTAGTCCAGACGTCAAGAAGGATTTTATTATCTATTGCTATGCTTCAAAACATACCACATCTACTATACTACCGCAAGAAAATGAAGATAAAGTTCAAGCACCCATTTCCTTCATGAGCTAGCCATTAAAAAAACATGAGCTTAATTACTCTCCCATTGAAAATCATGCATTTGTAGTGGTTAGAGTAGTCAAACAGTTCTATTTCTATATCCTGCATTTACACTATGTAGTCTATGTGCTAGATCCTGCTATCAAGAGCATACTAACCCAACAAGACATTGATTGCAATAGGAGGGGTAGCTAGATAGAAAATGTGTAGGAGCATGATCTAGATTTAAAGCCTTTAAAATTAGTTAGGGGAAGGGTACTTTGCAAGTTAATGTTAGAGAACTTGAAGGAAGAAGAAGAAGAAAGTGAAGGTTTACCATTGGTTTTTACCGTTAGTCTACAACATGAGTGGTTCTCTGATATTGATTACTTCCTTACAAAAAAAGTCCAAAGCACCTCTCAAGCAAGAAGAAAAGGGATCTGAAATTGAAAGCGGCTAGGTATGTTATTTGGCGTGACACCCTGTACAAACGTGGCATAGATGGGACTTTCTTGGAATGTGTTAATAAAGCTCACTAAGAACGATTGCTTAATATTTTCCACAATGAGGCCTATGGAGGTCACTTCTCTTCCACCATGACTTCCTTCAAGATCATAAGGCATGGATATTACTGGCCTGGTATGTTTAAGGATGCCTATCACTAGGTGGGTAAGTACAAGAAATGTAAGCTATCTATGGGAAGGCCTCAACTAGAGGCTTTACCACTTAAGCATGTGGTTATGGATGAACCGTTTCAACAATGGGGTCTTAATTTTATTGGTCCAATTAGCCCACAGTAGAGTGGAGGTCATACTCATATTATCATAGCTACTGATTACTTCACCAAATGGGTGGAAGTGATTCCAATCAAGAGAACTACTTCTAAAGTAGTCTGTGATTTTATCAAAGAAAATATTTTGGTTAGATATGAAGTTGAACCACATAAACTAGTTACTAATAATGCTACCATTTTTTCATCTAGTGAGTTTTCACTTTTCTGCTATGATTATGGAATCTCTATCTCCCATTTAGCTAACTATTATCCCCAGGGGAATGATCAAGCATAGTCTAGTAACAAAAAATTGGTAAATATTATCAAGAAGTTGGTCAATGACAATCAGAAAGACTGGCACAAAAAATTGTATAAATCCCTATGGGAAGACTGGATAACTCCAAAAAGGGATATTGGCATGACCCCCTTTGAGTTGGTGTATGGGGTGGAAAGTGCACTTCCCCTTTCTTTAGAACTGCCAGTTCTTAAATTGTAGATTGCTATAGAGGAAGCTGAATTCAATGATGCCTTGGAGAAGAGGATTTTGTACTTAACTAAAATACAAGAACATCGAGAAGAGATCGTAGATAAGATAACCATACACTAGGGAAATTTTAAGAATATTTTTGACAGAAAATCTAGACTGAGAAAGTTCATGATTGGAGACTTAGTCTTGTTGTGGGATAAGCGCAAGGAACCTAAACGTGCTCATAAGAAGTTTGATTCAATATGGATTGGCCCCTTCAAAATAATTCAAGATTTTGGGTCTAATAATTTTCAACTTACATATCCTGATGGAACTCCCTTGTCCATCCCTTATAATGGGCAAGATCTAAAGCTCTATAAGATGTGATGGCCTTGCAACCTTTCTTTCTTTTGTACATATTGAGCTTAGGGTTTTAGTTTTGGGTTTTGGTGCTCTTTTGCTTTGTTTCCTTATTTCTAGAGAGTGCATTCTATTTTGATTGACTCAATTTCCCAATTGATAATACATTTGTTTCCCCCCATTTTGGTTTGGGTTCATTACTTCATCCTTATTGATCAGTCTTCATCCCCAGTCAGAGCCATTGTTACTATTATTTCATTCACCACCTCATTGAGCCACCTGCTAACTTGAAAAAATATCATTTTAATGCGAGCGATGTTTAATGTAATGGTATGAACCCAAGCAATGTTTTCTTAAGTTCATTGAACCTCCCACTTTACCGCTCAATTTCTTTTATCTCCTTCCTATGTTCAAAATAGGTAGGTTTTTGTATGTATTGTCAAACCTTTCTTCCGACATGATTATTATTAGCTTGGGCGGTATTTCACAATGACATTTGAACTTAGGCACATATTTATAGGGTTATTTAAACCTCTTTTGTTACTGCCCATAGACATTTTTTTTTTAATTTTTGAAAGACGGTTATGTGGGAATAGTGAATGTGATGGCTACCATGTGTCATAATGCAAATTAAGACATTAATGTCCATTTACTTCCATGTTTTTCCATGAAGCCAAGTTTGATGAAATAAAAGGTTGGGAAAACATTCTTATTGTGACAATTTTAGAGGATGACCTAGAGGAGATACAAAGTTCAAATTGTAGGGTTTAGCATTACACGTATTTTTAGTTTCCATTCATTGCAACCCATTTTCTGAGTGATTTACACTTGCATTGAAGAAAGCATATATTGTCAAAACCCACTAATGCACATGGAAAGGGTTAAATACATAGGCTATGAGTATGTGTTCGGGTTAACATATGAAGGACCTAAAGTTGGTGATACTTGGCTAGGACCCATTAATCTAGATGAATTGCAGAATAAATTTAATAAACCTAACCCTCCACCTATCATTGAAAGAGCAGTGGGTAGTGGGTTGATTGAAGCCACCACATTTCCAATAGTTGTACAATGTCATAAACTAGTGTTAGGATGTATCAAACACTATAATTCATAGACAAGAGAAGTTAGGAAAGGGGATAATAGACTTGTTTTGAAAATTCAAAGGTCTACCTTTGTGTCCTATTTGAGAACTCTAGAAAGGGATGAATACTCACCAATGGACATGACAAGCTCTCAAGTCGAGTTCACTGCCAAGAAAGGGGTTTACAGAAATGTAATAGAAAAGAAATGGTTGATCAAATTGAAAAGGGGTAATTCCCAATTTACTCGTAACATACATAGGAACCATTTTGTAGATGAGGTGGCTGATATTGTAGTGTTGTTCCACAAGGCAAGTAGAAATGAAAATGCTCACAACTTCAAAGAATGGATGTATTTCTTCATCCAAATCATATTGAGTGGAGAGAAATTCTTGGATTGGGAAAAGATTATTAGTGACCGTCTACATGAGTTGATGTCAATCTTCACCCTGAACAAATTTCTCTTTATGTCATCATATTTAATATATGCCCTTGCTAGCACTTGACCCTACTATGAATTAAGGCCAAGTGGTTTGACTCCAGAAAAAGTACCAATTTATGATTATTTTAGCAAACTCCAAATTCACAAGACCTTCTTGAATTTTAGAAGATTTGCTGACACTTCTACCATGAGGATGGTCAGAGAATTGCAGGGGTGTTCTGCAATGAGGTTATCTCCAGAGGCAATGCAGTTTGTGGATTTTTTATGGTAGCCATTTTATTCAATTCCAGAGATTTCCATACATAAGAGTAGGAAGATATACTGGTTTCCCTATAAAATTACCCAAGTATCCTAAAGAAAAATGGGTGTTTATTGAGGTGAGTAGACAATTGGCCAATGTTAATAGATTGTACCAAGGTAGAAAAATATTGACAATTAGTTTTCCATTTGGTTTTGGAGCATATAGTTGCCAATCAATGTCTGATGCTTTGAATATTGAGAAAGAATTGTCCAGGTATAAAATTCCCTCATATGACGAACATGTTTCTTTTGATCTAAAATATTATATTAAGAGCAATTTGAAACTAAGCCCTACCTTCTATCACCAGTCCAACCTTGAAGATTATTGGGCCGATTGCTTCAATGAATATGATGTTAGGAGAAGTTGGATGAGATTAACAATAGAACACATAATAATTTATGATTTGTTCAATGGGATTTGCAAGGCATTATTGAAGATGGGTCTGACATGGTTGACCCAAAATATATTGAATTAATAGAAAGTTGGCCATTCATGCCATGGATTGGAATTTTAAAGAAAAATAAACTATTGAAGCTAGAACTACTGATGTTCTGACCAGAACCCGAGAGTGGGTGACTAAAAATAAAATTGAGCAATCCCACTCTTATACTAGATCCAAAGATTCATGACCTACTGAAGGTGCCTCTCAAGCCTCTACCACTAGGAAATCAATGGGTAATGTTCCTCAGTTCTTATCATCAGTTTCCCAATGAGATGGTGATGAAGACCCACCAAAAAAGAATGTGTATCAACAAACCTGTGGGGATGAAATTTTCAACCTACCTACTCTAGGGAAGGATAATAAAGTAGAGGAGGAAGAGGAAGGATTAGAAAACCTGAATGTTAATTCCCCCCCTCTCAAGATTAATCACCTATCAAAGAGGTAAGCACCTCTCATAGGCTAGAAACAACCAAACCTATAGGAGATACCCCTCCAGTCACTCATACATTGTTTGGGTCCCTAGGTTTTAAGGAAACTAAGGTTGCACTAACCCCAACTTGGTTGGAAAATTCATTGTCACGAAAAAGGAAATCTATACAACCCATTTTTCCCAAGAAGGACATGGTAGGTTAGTTGTTGTAGAGGAATTCAACTCCTAAACCTAAAAAGTTAAAAACCACTACTAGGCTTATAGATGGCATAGAATCAAGGACTCTCTAGTCAGAAATTGCACACCCTTTAGTGCAAAGAGATGTTTCTTAGGAAAAAACAAGTGAGTTCGAAGTGAATATGGAAAACCTCAATCCCCCTACCAGGGATGGGGATGTTCAAAATTTTCAAGAGTTAGAATCCAAGATGGTTGAGAGATCAAAGAAAGATAAGGAAAGAAAAGAAGAATTGAAATCCCAAGTTCGAGACTTGACCAATTGTCTAAAGTCTATTTTTGATCTCATCCCATAGTCTCTCTCCTAGGTAGATTCTTCTATCGAATCCCTTACTGTAGTTGGAAAAGAAGCCCTAACTAAAATTAAAAGTTGTCAAAGTTTAAGCTAGGCTATAGATGATTGGAATGAATCCCTCATCAAGGAGGGAAGCCTTGTCATTACTGACTCTTTTAAGCACTTCCAAGAGGAAAATTATTTGAAATCCATCTTAGGGGATGAAGCTATTGCTACTGAAAAAGAAGAGAAATTGTGGGATAATTATCAAACTGAATTGAAGTTATTGATGAGCTCAAATATGGAAATATTAGTTGCAAATAAAGTAATACCTAATGCTTCAGATACTCACTACCTATCATGGACTAAAGGAGTAGAGTGGAAATTATAGGTTGCTAAACAAAGTTTGCAGAAGCTTAAAGAGATCATCAACGAATGCACTGCCTTTTTAGATGAAGCACTGAGCACCTTAGTGGCTCTTGGTCTAATCCAAAATTAAAATGAAATAAGGGATGATGTGGATGCTAGAATTTTGGCAGCTACTTTCAAGAAAATGGTGAAAGAGAATCTTGACTTACCCTCACTTAATTTTGAACACTTACAAAAACTAAGTGAATTACACTTGGTATCGTCTCAGGTAATGGATATTATGAAGGTTTGTGAGCATCACATGGAAATGGCTAAAGATATTCATTTGATGTGGAAGGTAAGGGTGACAAATGTAACCATTCCCTAGTATAAGGACCTGATGCACATCCTTAAGGCTTTTCTAGGTGTGGCAAAATAAACCTTTGGTGATCTCAGAAGTTGGAAATGAAGCGACACTGTCCTAACGGCCTAGCTCATCTTCATTTATTTTAAGTGTCTTTTGTTTAATTGGCTATGGAAATGAAGAGGAATGAATCATCCACCTATTTTAAAAAATGTAACTATCTTCATATATTATCTCCAAAAAAATTTTGCAAGTTTGCTCAATACTAGTGATGAATGAAATTACTATTTTGTTTGTGTGCAATTTGGTGAAGTTAATCTAATTTCTTAAATCTTTGTGTTTGAAAATATATTATGCATGTCTTATCTTGGTATAAGAAATGCAATTCTTATAATTGATTTCATTTCTCATATGGTATAGAGTAGGTGTTTTATTTCTAATGATTAATTAGTCTTTGTGCTAATACTTCTTATTCATTAAATCACGTACCTAAAATTTGAAATTTTTCTGATATTGGGTATACCTTTTCTGCTTTCTGGTTAAAATCAAACATGATGTTTTGTTTTTCCTATTCTTTCAATTCATTGAAAATCACGTGAGGGAGTTGTACCTCAAAAAATTCAAAGAATATTCATCTTGTTTAAAGAGTAATATTTAGAGTTGTTGGGTTAATTTTTCTGCACCTTTTGGGTGTTCAATTGTAGATTCACAAGGTGCCGAATTTGTTAACCAACATAGGTGAAATTAGTTCTCAAATGAAAATGAAATGTAACTGTAATATAGCCAATTGCTTGTTGCTCCATTCTTCTATAAAAGGAATTTCATGGCTAGTTATAGGGGTTCAAGTTTTGAATGGTCTAGGTTGAACAAACAAAGCTCAAGAAGGAGTAGATTGTAAATACTGATGAATATACCAAAATGGAGTCTAGGCTAGGAGTTATGTATGTAATGATATTAAAATAGTTTTATAGTAGCAACAATAATATAAGAAAATATTAGTTCTAAAACATATGCTCTCTTATGTACTTTTCTTCCAAACCATGAATGAAATGGTTAATAATCTTTTTTCTTGTCTTCAATTGTTTTAATTGAGTATGTGAACTTGTTTTTTCTTCAATTTAAAGAATTGATTAAATGCTAAAATATGGTCACAAGTTTGTGAGGAAAGATCATAAGATTTGGTAAGTAGTCGTGTTTTAGACACAGTGAGTTGAATATTGCAAATTAGAATGCCAATAGCCTTTCACTTACTGAGTTAAATTGCTATAGTATTATTGGTTATTGCAAATGTTACTCCATTTTCCCAATAGATGAGACACTAGTCTGTCATTTGGTTACTCTAAAGATAAATGAGTTAGTTTTTCACTTGACCAAGGGCTTGAAATGAGAATGAAAATAATTTAGAAAAAATCAATTACAATGTACCAATCTGAAGTACCTTTTTATTCCTTGCAATAGATAATTTTTTTTTAAAGGTCATCCAAATCTTTGATGGATGTTGTCTATTTGCATCTTATAGGAACTCATCTATTTGTAGAAATGTTTTTGCTCAAATAAATATCACATGAAAAAATATATGACCACCCTCTTGGGTTTCACAAGGCCCGAAGTGAAGAAGTAAGGACTTTAGAATCCTTACTTACATGTTGGCCAATCCTTACCCTTCCTAATAATTGGATTTTGGAAAATTCATAGGGAAGTGGTAAGATTAAGTTTGGTTCATAAAAAGTAACCAATAGGATAAATTCCACCCTTCCAACATAATATGTCTCAAGGAGCCTCAAGAGGAGGTATTCAACTGTAGACATTAGGATAGATAGTCTTGGTAACCACTATTACAAATGGTTAAGCCTAGTCCAAGCAAGGATTTAGTCCTAGGTCAGAAAAACCTTGTAGAAGCATGGTGTTTTCCATGCAATGATGCCCATATGCCCTGAAATTTTCTAAGGGGAAACCTTGAAAAAAGGGTGGTAGAAGAAAGCACTCAAGGCATTCCTCGAGATGCTAAAATTTATTAGTCCCCCAAGATTGAGAATGCTATATTTAGTGTTCAAATGCAAGGGATGTCTCTAGAGTAAGAAGCAGATATATCCCCTGACCAAGCATTATTTTCTTCATTGGAGGGAGAAGACTCAGTGTTCACAAATGAAGTTCCAATAGTAGGAACATTGCAAGTACAGTTAGACTATCATACCTAATCAAAAAGAAGGTTCAATGGAGAATATGTGTCATACATACCATCAGTACCACCAGCTCAGAAACCACATCAACCTCAACCACAAATACCACAATTACAACCAAAATTCATGGATAAGGTTCCCAGTCTACCTACTATAGGCCAACCTTTTCCTAAAGCAAGGGAGATGCTCTCATTCAAGCCTAAGGTTTTTCCAATCAGAGCACTCAATGCCATGGAGAAATTAAAGAAGGATCCCACCAATATATCTCTATGGGACATCCTATCCATTCTAGAGAAAAAGGATTTGTTGTAGGATGTGTTGGATAAAGACGAGAAAGCTCTGTTGTTGGATCCAGTCCTACCACATAACCAAGATGAAGGTGAAAGGCCTTTATCAGATCCCCAATCTTTAGGAGCCATGACATATATGAATTCAGGAAGTAAAACAAATGAGAGAGATGTAGGGAGGCCAAAAATGAATCCCTTTTTCTTAACTCTTATTGTAGGAGATAAACTATTACACAATAACATGATAGACTCATAAGCTAGTACTAAAATAATGCCCAAGCTAGTAGTTGATGCCCTGAACATGAACTATGAACACCTAGAAAAGGGAATTATCCATTTGGAGGGAAATAAGGTTCTAAACATTGGTCAAATTAAGAATATTTCATTAACTTTATACTCCTTCCCAAGAAAAATGGTCGATCATCCAAGAGGTGGTCATAATTGACATTCCCCAAGTTTTTGGAATGTGCCTATAAAGATATTTCATAGCAAAGATCAATGCATACCTAGCTATTGACTTGTCTGACCTGATATTGAGGACTAAACATGGGGTAAAAATGATTTTTTTTTTAAACCCTTGCATCCTAAACACATCATGGATGATACGTTAATGAGTTGCGAAGTTGCATACACCTCCATTTCTAAGAAAGAGATGTACTATGTAGAAATGTTGGAAGATAAAGAGGCCATAAGTGATCAGAGACCAGAAGAGGAAGTCCTATTAAACCAATTTATTGATTCTAGAGATATTTTTTCTTGTATCCCTAGCCAAGTTGGAGACTCTCAAATATTTTCATTTTAAGTTTCCATGTACAAAAAATGATGTAGAATGTGTAGGACTAGCTCATGGTGGAATGCTAGCATAAAAAATGGGAATAAAAGGGATACGAGTTTTTAGAGATTCTAAGCTAGTCATGAAGTAGACCCAAGGACAAGAAACTATGAAGAATGTAAGAATGTGCTCCTACTAACATAGGGTGTGGGATTTGATCAAAAGTTAATTTATTTCTTTCAATTTCTAGATCATTCCAAGGTCCTAGAACACTATACTACACATAGAATGGCTTCAATTAGCTCATAATTTGAGCTAGCCATTGAGTTAGCTAAGAGCCAACATGTGGTATGCATAATCAGCTATCCATCTATCATTGATAATAAATAAAATTGGAAAGCCTTTGAGGATGATTCCCAAATTTCCGCTTTCCTATGATAGTCAAGAGACTTTTTTGAACAAGCATAGTTGCAAATAATCCAACTCAAAATCAATAAACTCTCACAAGGCATAACCACCCTAAAGAAACTCCTCAACTGTAAAGATCCAAGGAATAGTAAATGGAGATTCACAGCTAACAAAGAAGACTATGAGGACTTTGATGTCAGAAACAACATAAAGCTTAAAGTCAGGAGGAACATTCCACTAAAGGATAAGGAGAGGTTGAGATTCTTATGTACCAAATATGATGGGATCATAGCCTATACCTATGATGATCTAAAGGTATATTATCCAAACATAATTCAACACAACATTGACCTCATCAAAGGTGAACTGAAGGAAATAGGGTTCCACCTTTTAGGATATGAAACTAGAGGACAAGGACCTCCTATTTCAATTTAGTTCATTAAAGGAAACCTTAGAGATCTCAATCTAATAGTGCAATTGAGAGAAGTGATTTGATATATGTCTCCTAGAGTGTTATTGAAGAGAAATGGAGGGTTCACCACTAAGCAAAGGATTATAAAGAAAAGAAATGAAATTAACATGCAAAACCTAACTATACATCCTAGAAAATGAACTCAAATCAAAATAGTAAACTGGAGATAAACAAAGGTGCACCTAGAAAAATGAAGATGCTCAAAATAAGGTCTGCAATCCTAAAATTATGAATTTTGAAGCACATTGTAACTCATACACTAGTAGGGGCAATTTATTCCCAGTTTAGAGATTAGGGCCAAAGTTGGAATCTACAACTGCTAAACTAGGATCTATAGAAAAAGTTTGAAAAATGATATATTGGGATTGATACACCACAAGGGGAAATCTAGTCCTAGTATCAAGGTTGATATACAACTCTAATGTCCTCTAGTTTTCTCCTATAGCTTCTCTCCCTTCCAATCTCCAAGTCTAAAACTATAAATTATGACCTTTGGGTGACTTTTTGTGATCTTGCAAGAAAGGTGGCAACTTTAACAACTTTCTCCAATCTTTCTCTTCAATGGATCTCCAACCCAGATCTACAAATCACACATCAAAGAGAGGTAAAAAATGTTGTTTTATTAGTGAATATGGGTTTTCCTTGTTCAAAGCCCTTTTTTGATAATCAAACCATAAAATGAAATCAAACAGAATAAAGGAATGATGAATGAAAAAATATGCTATGTTGCAACTAACCAAACCCATGTAATAAAGGCTACAATCTTGTATGAGATGGCTAGCATGAATGTAGATCTTTACTCCTGATTGAATGATATATATATTGACTTGAAAGCTTGTTTGAATCATAAGAACCTACATCACAAATGTTAGCTCAAAAACAAACATGATGTATGATGACTTTGACATGATGCTTGAATCTTGAAGATAGCTCCAAAATTCTTGATTATCAACTCTTGAATGCTCTTGATCACAAATTTTCTAGAATTCTTGAATAATGAAATTTCTAGGTGACTTGTAAACTTGTTAGGAGAAAAATGTGTGAAATAAGCTTGTTTTTATACTTGTTTATGCCAAATTTCCTGAAATTACAATACTACAAGCCGACATCAAATCTAGGAGAATAAAATCCCACAAAGAATTTGAATTTAAAATATGTCCAAGCTAAGCAGGACTCATACACCAGTTGGGGCATATGATTCCCAATAAGCTAGTCTTGGGACACAAATCTCAAGAAATTTTAAGTTTTATGCCAAATTTAGGACCAGGCCTTGAAACTTAAGTGGGACCCATATGCCCAAGGTGGTGTATGAGTTCCCGATCACTAAATATGGGTCATACAATGCAAAAACATTAAATTATGATTGGTCATTAGATATGTGTTGAGATTATCCTCAGAAAGATGCATTAAATAAGGCTTGTGGATGAAAAATAGGACCAAATAAGGCATAAAGAAGCCCAATTTTATAGGGAGGGCCCACACAAGTATCAAAAAATAAAGGGATATATTTTTCTACACTACAAAAGGGTCCAAGCTGATCTAAAAAAATAAAATGTCGGTTAACTCAAAGTTTGAGGCCTTAATGGCATAAGAACTCATAAAGCTAATTGAGTAAAGGATCATATACTCGATCAAATACTCTACTTCGGTATCTAATTTGGTCCTTGTATACAAGAAGAATGATGATATACAACTTTGCATGGATTTTTGTGATTTAAAAATTTAGTATTTAAAGGATCATTACCCTCTACCTTCAATGGAACGTATCCTGTAGATTGTGGTTGTGTCAGAAATGTACTCACTACTCGACGATTTTTCAGGTTATAATCAAGTCTTCATGAAAGAAGAAGATCAACACAAGATTATGTTCACCACTAAATGGGGACATTCATGTATCCAAATATTTCATTCAGAATATCAAAATGTGAGTGCCACCTTTCATCACATGATAGACAAAGCATTCAAGGATTTGATCAATAAAATCATCCTTATCTATTTAAATGACTTGACCATATTTTAAAAATATAAGGGTAACCATTTTGATCACCTAGAAAAGGTATTTAAGAAGTGTCAACAGTTTAAGATTCATTAAATCCCAAAAAATATGTATTCGGGGTTCCAAAAGGAAAATTACTTGGCTTCGTGGTCTCCAAGGAAAGGATAGCAATCGACCTCGACAGGGTGAAAGCTATAATAGAACTACCACTACTAGTCAACCAAAAGGGATTACAATATTTCTTAGGAAAGATCAACTTCATTAGTAGGTTCATCTCAAATTTTGTAGGCCTTGTGAGACCTATCACACTAATGTTGAAAAAGTATCTAGTTTACAAATGGACTCAAGAAGGAAAATTTCCTTCAAGAAGATCAAGGTAGCCATTTCCACATCTCCAGTGTTAGCAAACCTATACTTTTTGAAGGACTTTGTATTATATGTCTATAGTGGTGAGCCACATAAAAGGATGAGGAAGGAAGCAAGTAACACCCCTTTGCTTTCTATTCAAGGACCCTAAAGGGGTATGAGACCAAGCACAACTTCATGGAAAAGCAAGCCTTTTCCATAGTCAAGAGCATTAAAACATTTTGACACTTGGTTTCAGCTAGCAAGATTACAATCCTTTTTGCTCATCCTTGTGTGAGGGAGTATATCATAGAGGCAAAGATTACAAAAAAAAAAGGCCCAACTAGATCATCAAGATCCTAGAATATGATATAGATATCTAGCCCATAAAGTTAGTAAGGGGAAGAGGCATATGTGAATATCTCGTAAAGGAGCATGGCCCCAAGATAGAAGCTAAAATGATTGATCAAGTTCTCATGAACCAGTTTGAGTAATAGGAGTCTTGGGTGTTTGATCAAGTAAGGTTCATGCAAACTAGAAGATACCCATATGACCTCCCAATGCACAAGAGAAGATACTACATGCTACAAGGCATTGGGTATGTACTTATTGAAGGCATTCTATTTAAAATTAATTTTGACTGAGTCCTCCTCCATTGCATGGACAAATTACAAGTTGGGAGAATTCCATAGTAGTCTAGAAGGTGGAAACTTATCATACAAA
This sequence comes from Sequoia sempervirens, assembly GCA_007258455.2. Classification (NCBI taxonomy): domain Eukaryota; kingdom Viridiplantae; phylum Streptophyta; class Pinopsida; order Cupressales; family Cupressaceae; genus Sequoia; species Sequoia sempervirens. Next base: position 29,161,740 of record VDFB02252616.1, read on the forward strand.
ACCACTTCTTTAAAAATCATGTGAGCAGGGTATTATTGGCTCACCTTATTTTTCAAAGGTTGTGATCTAATGAGGAAGTTATCTCAATGCTAGTTTTATGTTGATAAGAGAAAGAACTACACTATGCCCTTAAACTCGATCATGGTAGAGGAACCCTTCACACAACGGTGGTTGGATTTCATCAAGATGATCAATTCTATCTCCAGCACAAGACACAAGTGGATCTTAATAGCTACTAATTATTTTCTTGAAATGGATGGAGGTAGCCCCTCTAAATAATGCTACTGATGTTGAGATCATCAACTTCTTGGAAGAACTAGTAATATGGTTTGGATCCCCTAAGACCGTCATCTCAGAAAACATGCAAGCCTTTATAGGATCTGGGATGTCATATTTTTCTCTCAAGCATGGAGTCTATCTAAAGTCCTCACCAAATTATTATCCACAAGGGAAAGGACTAGTGAAATCTACCAACAAGAATCTAACCAACTTGATAAAGTGCATTAGGATGGAACACCAAAAGGAATATCACAAGCACCTATGAGCAACTTTATGGGTAGACCACATAATCCCAAAGAAAATCCTAAAGGCTTCTCCCTATGAACTAGTGTATGGAAAGGAGGTAGTATTACCCATCTTAATGAAGATTTTGGTAGTTAAACTATTAAAGTCCTTGGAGTTTGTGGAGAGTGGTTTAAGGGAAGTAAGGCTAGCTGAGTTGCTAAGCCTTCAAGAAAAAAGAGAAAAGACATTTGACACCATGATTAAGCACCAATAGGTAGTCAAGTGATGGTTTGACAAAAAGGCCTCTGACCCATGATTCAAGGAGGGGAGCCTAGTCCTAAAATTTGAGGAACGGGCCACTAAACTGGGTCAACATGCCAAATTTTATTCTTTAGGGAAGGATCCCTTCCGTATTTCTAAATTCAAGGAAATTTACTCATACGATCTCGAAGATTTAAATGGGAATGTCCTAGGAATTCCAATAAATGGTATTCACTTGAAACTATTTAATTACAGGCTCATAGTTCTTAAAAATTTTACACTTTATGTACCATGTGTGTAAATTTTTTTTAAATACATTTTCATGAATAAAATAAGAGAGACAAAATTTACATATAGTTCAATGAATTGAGGCCTATATTTTGAGGGGGCTCATGATCTCAAAGGAGAAATACAAAGATCTACCTTTTCAAAAATATCCAAAATTGATACCCATCATTAGAACAAAAAATATTGGAGGTGGCAACATAAGGTAGCATGAATTTTAACATTCAGGCCACAACAAGCAAAAAAGTGGCAATATATTCAACGTATTAGGACTTACAGTGGTAGGCTCTTCATTACATGACTCCATAGGGACTGAACAGGGGTCAATCATCAATGTTCACCACCACTCTTCTAGGGTTGTACACTAACTACTCAAAGGTAGTGATCCATTCTATTTCATAAGCCACCTCAACATTGTTTAGGGAGAGGAGGAAGGAGATAGTGGGCCTCACCCATTCTTGATTCCACTCTAGATTCATTGTTCAAAAACCAGAGAGCAAGGGAAACCAAGGCACCATCTTGGTGTTGTCCACATTTAGATGAAGGTCCATGGTGAAGGGTATGCCAAGGCTTGGGACTACCATGAAAATGATTTCCTCGAGGCCTATCAGATATTCTTTGTAGAACATGCCCCTATAGAGCTACACTATCCATGACTTTGTGACATTCAGGTATAGTATGGAAGTGATGAACCAAGAAATGATGTCTATGTTGGCTCAATAGTGATTTGAGTCTGTAATGAAGTCTCTCCCCAACACCCATTTAAATGCAATGATAGTCAAGTCATACTTTTTCTTCAAGAGCCTCTTATTTTTGTCATTGGTGACCTCTCCCACAAAGGCCACCTAGTTCTTTCAACTCAGGAGTTTGATCAAAGTTCCCATGCTTTGTGGAATATAAATCGTAGAATTAATGAATATTTCCATAAAAGTAACACTCTCTTTATAGAAAAAGAAAGCTAAGAAATCTATAAATAGAAAATATTTTCCTTGTCAAAATGACAATGGGAAATGAAAGTTGACAACAACTACTAAAGGGAAATCATACATATGGGAATTTTTAGGGCTCTAAAATTTAATGAAAATACTAGCATTAATGGCCAAATATTCATCTTATTGCCATGTGTTCATCACCTTCATAATTTCCATCCAACTCCATCATATGACAAGAAAATTTTAAAAGTTTCTTCTTGCTTATTAAATATGAAGGTATTGTCCAAATAAGTCTCCCATTTCTCAAGTCTATCCTTCCTCAAAAATTGCATAAGGAATGCACTTAATTCTCTTCTCAAAGTGAAGGTTGTGTTTCCTGAGGAGGTAGGCAATTATTCCACATGTATTAATTTCACTAGAAACACTCTAAAGGCTAGTAATTACAGCCATGCATTTAATCTATATGCATGAGTAAATTTTGATAACCAAAGTAGAAAATTTTCTATGTGTCAGTCCTTAGTATAAGTAAAATTCTCTAAGTTTAGAGGAAATATTTGCATAAATATTTTGAAGGATATGATAATGGTTATTGAAGCATCATACTCAAGTAGAGGTACTAAAATTCCCTTCTCTCAGCCAAGTTATGTCAACATATTTGGAGATTTCTCCTATGCTAACACATAAATTCTAGAGGAACATAGTTTTCCTCATACCATAATCATGGTGCCTAAAACCCACATCAAACCATGAGCAGTCAAGGATTTGGCATATCATATCTTTAACCCAAAGGTGCATACCAACCCCAAAATTTTGTGAGAAGGATCCTTCTAGAGAAAGGTCACTATGTTGCAGATAAGAAATTTTGAGAGCCTTGGGGTAAGACTTTAGCATTGTGGTCTACCACAATGTATACTACCTTTCATTCATTCATGCCTAGAGCTGGTTGATATCTGTGCTAAGAAGATAGATAAGGAAAATAGGATCATCAAGGGTGGAGAGCTAAAGATCACCATCAGTGTTGCAACCATCAAGGATATGTTATGTATCCCTACTAACATGGAGGCCGAGCTTTTCTCACGAAGAAGCTTGGAAAAAATTTTGAGATCAAGGAGAGATAAGTCAGTATTCTATAAGAATGAAGCAAGTTGAGGACCTGATAGTGAAGATCCCGACTTCCGTTTTTCATTTAATCTATTTAATTTAGACTTGCAAGATGTGTTTTCAATGCTATCCTTTGTATATGGCATAGATCGTGATGATAAGGTCCATGAATATTAGATCGATATGGCCTTTAAGCTCAAGAAGGAAAAGGGAAAAATGTTGATATGACTTTCCCAAGATGATTGTAGATAGGATGATTAATTAATTGAAGGAGTGAAACCATTCTTTTAATTTCAGGTATTACTCTTTCTTGGTACATTTAATATTGCACTAGAACCTTAAGTTCTTCAATCATGGGATTTCCCTTAATATGTGGAGAAGATCAAATATATTCAAACCAGTTTTAGTATGGACCCATGTGCTTTCAAGAACATACAACTATTATACATTTGCCAAATATTTTCTGAACCTAGTTCTTCAAGCTTTATACCAACATCCTATACAAATATTTCCTCCTAAGGATTTAGAGTGGATGAGGAAACATGTGACCCCACTTGGATATGTCATGGGCTTGGATTTTAATTTCATCAAATGCCATGGGTTTACAAGTGAGCCTTTTTAGCTACCAAGATTTGTAATGGCCACGACACTTTCCTTGGTAATATATAAGCAATTATCAATTGTATATTTTGACTACTATGCCAAGAAGAAAAAGATGAAGCTTCATGAAATCCATCTCTCTTGGAAAAGTCAAAGTGATGCTTGTGTAGAGAGAAGAACAACATATATTGACTAGAAAATTGGCCTATTTTCCTTAAGCTTATCTGTGACAAATGAAAGTATAATCTAGAAGGGAACTTATATTTTTGAGATGAGCCACACCCATATTGGGAGGAAAGATGAAATCCTACCAAAGGAAATAAGGAAATATATGTTAACTTAGATGATATACTATTTGTGCGGCCCTGGTGGCTTGCTTTCTATTAGGTCATTGCAAAATTCAACCTAGGCATGCCAATGGGCAACTCCATCAAGCAACATTTGAAGAAGAAGTGGTCTAAAAGAAAAGTGGCTAACTTCTGGAGATATCAGCAAGATATTAGGAAAATAGGTCCATTGCATAGATTTTTCCCATGGATGAATATTTTAAAGATATTTATGATAAAGAGGTTGGGTCTGATTTAGAGCAAGAGTCTAATCAGGACCTTGAACAAGAGTATGTCAAAGATTCTGAATCATTTCCCTGAGTGACCAAAATTGGAAAGGGGAAGGAGAAGGAAGTATCTTGACAAAAGGAGCCATAGTTTCCTCTTCCACTAGTATTTTGACAAGAGAAAAATGGACCCAACAATCTATGATGAAATATTCAATAGTTTGGGGAACCCAATGTTCATCAGGGTTAGCCATCGAAGGGTCTGGAGGGACTAGTGTTCCCTTTGTGAAGAGGAGAGTGCAATACTTGGGTGGAAAAGGACGTCTAGATAAGGAAGATGAAAAGGTGAATTTCACCCCACAAGCATATTCAACCCCTATAGTCCAGGAAATTTTTGTACTTCTATTCTTTCTTGCACTACTTCATTAGTATCTACCAGCCCCCCATCTATAGAGAAGAATACTCCATCTATCAATTCCAACCTATTAATCCTTAACAAAACCCCTTTCATATTTATTGATGAGCCTCATGTAGAAGCCCCACACACTAAACTTGCATCTTTCACCACATCTACAGTCAACATTTTAATTTCTTTATCTAAGGCCCAAGTTTTAGACCACCAAACCCAGGAGCACCATCTGCAGATAACACCTTCACAAATATGAGAGAAGCTCAGGGGTATTTCACTAGAAGATTGAAAAATTTACTAAGATGCTAGATATTTTACAAATGTATAAATTCCTTGCTTATAAAGGCAAGGAAAGAGTCGATAAAAATATAACCAGCAACAACTTCTTGTTAATGGATGCACCAAAATACAACTAATATCTAATTATGCTACCTAAGTAAAACTTAAGCCTAAGGTAAATATGTAAAATCATATTTACTCCAACACCCCCCTTAAGTGCAACTTAGGGAGATTATTATGCAATATGGATCCTGGAAACTAGATCATATTAGGTACCCATTTATAATGCAATCTCTCACAACTAGAGAAAAGGAGAAAAACCTTGTGGGAAAAAACCCCTCTCCAAAAGACAGAAAAGAAAACAAAAATGATGCATGGATGGATGACTCAATCACACCCCCAAAGGACTACATACATCATGTATATACAATAAATGATCCCCCAATAGGAAGGGAAAAAAGGAGATATTATATCCCCCATAATGAAGAAGCTCTAACACTAATGAAATATGCTTGCAAACAAAAGATGATCCAATTCGTAAAAGAAAATCCTATCCCCTTAGGAAGAAACAAGTCCACCAGAAGAAGCCACTCCATGTCCAACTGAAAAGAGGAAGGAAGTCCACAAATAGAAATCTTTGAAGAGTGAGGAGTCTCCAAGCATGAATAATCCACCACATAATCATGATAAAAAACAACCAATAAATGTGACAAATCAAGTGAAGGATCATCAATGTCAATCTCCAAAGACAATCTAGATGTATCAACAACCACATGGAAACTGTCATCAAAGAGGATATAAATCCTCTCAAGTATGTCTTCCAAATCTGCAAGATGAGACTCCACAAACAAATTTGAGATGCCTACCAAATACTCATCCAATAAAGCAATATATGAAAAACTGTGACAAACATGCTCAAGAGAAGAACTCAAATTTGAAGAGGTACGAGGTGAGGAAGGAGGAATCTCAACACTAGTCTCAAGAATACCAAGATTCAAGTGGAAAAACTTCTCCTCACAAGCATGATTCATCCTTGATGGAAGGGTATGGACATCAACCAAAGAAACATCATCACTTTCAAGCACCTATAGTGGCTAACCATGAGGAATTTGAAGATGATGCAAACTAGTGATTTGTGGAATTTTGTATGCAGATTCTAAATATATATATTTTAAAAAATTTGGAATCAGATTGCACTACTTTTTCCATCTCCTTCAAAAACTAGTTTTTTCAGTAAACACCATTTTTAAGGAGTGACACTCATTGTATAACACATAATTTTTTTTCCATGAATAAAATTATAACTCTTTTGAATTTAAATTTGTAACTATGATATCTAGTTCTTCCTATTGGTTTCATAGTGTTTTATTGAATATTTTTTCCTTAATCAAGTTTTGAAGTCAAACCAATTACAATTTAGACATAGGCAGATTGTATAACACAACTTTTTTTGTATGTATCAATTTTTTATTTTTTTTGTTGGATCAAGGACTTCAATATTTGGTGCACTTATATTTTTCAATTTTTTTCGATAATCTTCTATTTTTCCACCTGTGTAGAACAAAGAGCTTGATTTTTAGTGAAAAACCTACATTCACAAGAAATAAAAAATAAATATAATAATAAAATTAAATTTATTTAAAATTATACTTTCTAGGAAGCTTGTAATAAGGACTACATACTTATAAAAAATAAATTAAATGAATTCATTTGATTCCCCAAAAGGTAAATCTAAAGTGGTTTTTTATCAAAATTTTGATAGGTGTAAAGGAGACTCTGTTATAAGTATGGTTTAAAACTAGGGGGGTTCTATCCAAGGGGGTTTGATCTAAGGTAGTTTGAACAAACCCTCTTCAATTGGAATGCTTTAAATGGAAATTTTTAAGGCTTAAATCATTATATTTTAGAAAAAAATGTGATTTTAGAAAAAATTAGAATCTCCCAGAAATGTAAATCAACTTTGTGGGATCACCCCTAGTCTCTATGTCTCAAATGTATACATGATCAGGAGTGAACTCAACCGTCTTACCTTGTGCAACTTGAGTAATTTGATAGACTAAAATAAGATTAGTTGTCAAGGAGGGTACACAAAGAACATTAAAAAATCCTTCACCCATATCAATAGAATATTTTCCACAAACTTTCATGTAAGTATTGTTACCCATCAAATTGTTAGGTGAACTACAAGGCTCAAAAGAAGAGAACATATCCATATAAGATTCCATATGATGAGATGCACCTGAATCAAGAAGCGATTTCCAATTTTTAGGAATAGTGGAAGCTAAGAGTGCTTTACCTTTCATCCCATTAGCAAATCTTGCATTCCCATTCTATGTTGGTTTGGATGATGATGCAGATGGAAATGAAGAAGAAGAATAAGGAGACTCTGATGCGGGCAGCAAGATGATGTTCTTCTGAAGGAGGTGAGTAAGCTCATAAATCTTCTTAGTATAACACCTATGCTCATCATGTTCAGATCTCTTACAATAAGCACATTTGTTATTTTTATTTTGTGATGGTTCTTCTTTGGAAGAGGATTTTGTCTCAAGAGTAGCATCCTTAACTTTCTCATTAGACTTATAATCCTTATTTTGTTTCTTGTTCTTGTCATTTGAAGATTGAGCCATCAAGGCATGACTCTTAGGAAGAGCATCTATCTTAATTAACTTGGCCTGCTCCCTAGTCAATCTATCACAAAACTCCTCAAATGAAGGCATCTTATGATATTCTCCCATGGAATTCATAGTACAATAGAAGCTAGAGACAAACACTTGAAAAGGACCTCTCAGTTTTGGAAAGATCAAGAAAATACACTCCTGATAATTTTTGGCATGACCACATCCTTTCAACTGTGACAAAATCAACTTGAACTATGCAAGGAAATCCTAAATAGTGGGAATGGCATCTAGGGAGAGAGAGGTGAGATCAGCTTCAAGTTACAAGATTTTGAATTGATTGACCTTTCCATACAACTTAGCAAGCTTATCCCACACTTTTTTGGCTATTGTACACTCCGCAATGTGAAACAATAAATTATTAGACACATGGAGACCTATGAGCCCTATAGCCTCATCCATTTTGTTTCTATGAACAAATTTTTCAAATTCCTTAGTAAACTTGGGTTGTTCATCATCCAACATTTTCCAAAGACCCCAATATTGCAACAATTGGGATAGAGTTTCCATGTGTGGTAGTTGTGTGGGGTAAGTGGTTCAATTCTTGGCTCTAACATAATGTGCAAATGAACACAAAGGAGAGAAATATGCTACTTATACCCCCCAAAATGAATATAACCAATAATGTGCACTCCCCAAGAATTTTTTTTTCCAAAAATAACACCATATTGAAGCAAGATACTGGCAATAGATACTGGCAATATATAGCAAAATTCTTCAAACAAAAGAGTACCTCAACCACAAGCCACTATAATTTGCCACCAATCTCTTCACACAAAATGAATGATTAGGTCATCACCAAACTCTCCACATGAGCCTCGACTCACAAAGCACTAAAGCACCAAAGTATAAAAAAGAAATTGAATCTTTTTACATACCTAAGAATGAAGGAAACCCTATTTAGGATTTCCACCCAGCAAAGAAATCACACACATCAAGAAATAAAACTCCTTATTCCATCCAAAATGTTGCCTTTCTAGTTGAATCAGCTTGAGAAAATCCACACTTCTGATGAATCATTCCTTCAAAGAGCACAATGCCAGATGGTTTGAGGCTTCAATCAACCTCCACAACAATCCACAAAATAACTCTAGTCCATGAAGAAAAATAGGGCCTCCATATGCAAAGAAAACAATGCCTCCAATCAGATTAAGTCTTCACAAAAAAAACATGCCTCCGCATACAAATCAAAAACTCCAAAGGAAATATACAACCTAGAGAAGGAAATTTGGCTACAAGCAATTAAAATTTCCACCTCTTTAATAGAAAACATGCCCTCCAAATAACATACCCTATTAATATTGAAAATTCCTGCAACAAGAACAAAATACTACCTAGACTTCTTGTTACATTTGGTGCCCAAAAAATAAATTAAGAGCTTAAAAAAATTCCAGGATGAAGCTATCATGGATTGTAGATGAGATTATAGACACCTCCAAATAGGGATCATGTCCACCAACTTTGAGAAAGGGTAAATTGTCCAAATCTTCTACCACTAAATATCAATGATTGATGATTTTAGACCAACACAAAAGTAAATTCATAGAATATGGATTCTTTCTAAGAGCAGTGGCCAATTATCCTTGTACTCTTACTATCCACAATACTCTGGTGAAGGATAATGGGATCTCAACCTCTGATGAAAAATCTCAATGGTGGAAGGAGAGCAAAGTAGCATGCTCTAATACCATGTTGGTGGAGACCACTAAACCTAGGAGCACCATCTACAGATAACACCTTCACAAATATGAGAGAAGATCGGGGCTATTTCACCAAAAGAATTAAAAATGTATTGAGATTCTAGATATTTTACATATGTACAAATTCCTTGCTTATAAAGGCAAGGAAAGATACGGTAAATATATAACCAACAACAACTAATTGTTAAATGGATGCACCAAAATGCAACTAATATCTAATTATGCTACCTAAGTAAAAATTAAGCCTAAGGTAAATATGTGAAATCACATTTATTCTAATAGTTCATCAATGCTAGCCATCGAAGGGTCTGGAGTGACCAGTGTTCCCTCTGTTAAGAGAAGGAGAGTCCAAGACTTGGGCGGACAAGGACCTTTAGACAAGGAAGATGAAGAGGTGAATTTCACCCTACAAGCATCTTCAACCCCTATAGTCTAGGTAATTTTCACACTTGTTCTTTCTTGCACTACTTCATTAGTATCTACAGGCCCCCCATATGTAGAGAAGAATCCTCCATCAATCGATTCCAATATGCTTATCCTTAACAATCCCCCTTTCATATTTATTGATGAGCCTCATGTAGAAGCCCCACCAAACTTGCATCTTCCACCACAACCATGGTTGACATTTTAATTTCTTTATCTAAGGCCCAAGTTTCATTTTTGAAGCCACCCATGTTACAAGTTTTGTCACCATTTCTTTCTTCTAGGCATAGGCCTCTATTTTCAACCACTCCACCCCTTACCCCAATAAGCACCATTTATGGCCTCCTTGATGGTTTCCCCATTGCTACAAAAAGCATTGAGTCCCTGTAGAATTTCTAGACCCAAATTGAATTGACTAGGTAGGATCAGAGGCAGAGGAAACAAAAGCAATTAGAAAAGGTTGTGGAGGTTCTAGCTACCTCATAGTTGGAGACATGTTTCAATAAAGAGCATAGGTCCTTGATAATTTCAGCTATGAAGCCACTAGTCTTAAAATATGAAGGAGAGATACAATATGAATACTGTGAGATCTAGAACATGGGCCTAAACCTGAGTGAGGTGCTTCCCCATGATAAGATAGGCCTCACCAAAGCCATGCAAAAGGTGGTATACACTGGTTACATGAAGCTAGAGAAGAATTAAAGAAATGGGAACTGTAGTTGGAAAATGTAAAGGCCATGGCTGATAGGCACTAGGAAAAGATAAAAGAAAAGGATAGAGAAATTTCCCACCTAAGGCACAAGATTTTCAAGGAGAAGAGGCTATATCACTTCAAGCCACTCAAACTAAAAAGGGCTTACTTTTAGCTGAGGTGGAAAAGATGACATGTGAGGTTGAGACCGAGTGCAAGGTAACAGAATATTTAAAGGCCCACATACAAAAGGCTACAAAGGAATGGAAGCAAAAGAAAAAGGAGTTTGCCAAAATTTTGGGACAATGGGATAACAAATGTATAGAATTGTAGAAAGAACTGCAAGAAATGTAGAGCAAATGGTCCAAAGCTATGAGCCAAATTAAGTAGCTAAAACATCAATTCAAAAAGGAAAAGAATGAGATGAAAGGTGAGCTGGTTAGTGTCCATCCTCAAGCAACAAAGGAGCTCCAAATGGCATAAAAAAATATTGACCAAATAAAGGAGGAAATAAAGGCTAAGGAGTCTCAGTTCTAGTAAGAATTGAGCATGGTACAATGGTCCGAGCTCATCTCAGTTGTATAAGGTTTGTTTTCTTCCCATTGGGAAATAATTAAGGTTACAACAATGGCTCTGAAGCCAGCTTTGAGGTTTATAGCTTACACATAGGATATAAACGCAAAGGTTGGCCCAATAGTAGACCAAATATTGAATATAGTTGCCCCCCATTCTATTGAGTTGAGTAATTTAATAACCAAGCTATATAAGGTGATGAAGGAGACTCTGGAAAGCGTTAGGATCTAAGACTGAACAATGGCTTCTAGGAAGTAAAATGATTTCATCATGTGCAACCATGTTGCTTAGAGGAGCAAGAATTGTCAGCTAGTGCTAACTAAGAAGGTCAGACAAATGAGAGAGGATTTCAAAGCTTTGATCTAATTGGGTTTTCCTTGTTAGAGTAATAAGTTATTATGCTTAATTAATTACATCACATTGATTAATTAATTAAGTCACTTATTCCTCTTTATTACTTAAGCTAAACTTAGGCACATTAATAATTAATTATTAATTATTAAGTGTGCACACTAGGGTTTCTTTTAGGGTTTCTTGATCTCCTTCATAAGGATTGATCACTTTGTAATAATTGATTCTCTTAATGCATTTTTACTGAGAGGTTTACAGAGAACATATTTTGGTTCTTCATATCTTTTGCATGTGACAGGTATCCATCTTGCATGCAGGTGATCTTGGATTCTAACATGGTATCAGAGCTCGGACCTGCAGCTGCTTGTTCGTGATCTAAAGATATGGCCTTTCGTGAGTTTCAAGTGCAAGGGTTTCCACAGGCATCTTTTCTGCAAGATCTAGGGGTAGCCATTATTTTGGGACACAATGGGCTCAATGGACGTTCCATCGCGTTAGCGGCGTAAAAACCAGAAACACCGCTTCGTTTTGGTGAAGTTGATAGGGAGGCAAAAAATTTGTCTACGGGGCGTCAGGCCTCCACTACCCCAATAAGCATTTTTGAAAAATTTCAAAAAGAATTTAAAAAATCAATTTTTTTGGGAGCCGCGCGCGGAAAAAAGAATCGCCGCCGGCCTTACATTTGCCATTCGCCCGCCATAACACTCCCGCCACCCTCCTGCCCCGCCCCCGCCCCTGCCAGGCTTCGCCGACGGCCGTCGTCATACCGTCCGCCAAGCCCGCCCGGATTTTTTTCGGATGATCAGAATCTTGAAGATTCCTCTAGCATATTCCGAGCATGTTGTAGTTTCCCGGCGACCAAAATTTTTTTGTGCAGGGGGCGATTTTTTGCTGCAATGCCCAGTCGGCAGTCAAATTTTTGCTCGCGTTCTGCTGACGTCAGCATGACGTCATGATGACGTCATCCGTATGGCCGGCCCTCTTTGCCCCCTCCTAACCCTAGTTTTCCCTAAAGAAGCAGTTTTTTTCTTTTGGCCATAACTTGGGCATACGGTATCGAAATCGGGCAAACGAGATATCGCCGGAAAGCTGGTTCTGAGCACTTTCATTTGGTGCAGTTTATTTTACAGTATTTTTCTGTTTTACTGCATTTATTGCTGTTTGAAGTCAGATGTACATTTTATGCTTCCGAGCTCATAAATTTTTGCCACGATCTCTGTTTTTCGCCTCGTTTGAAGCGTCAGAAAGGTATTGAGGAGCTCTAGGTTGCTGTCCATGCACTTTTTCTGTATCTATCCCAGGTTTATCAGTTAGTCCAGATTTGGCCTGATGGGTTGTTTGGCGATTACTTGGATGTTTTGGCAGTTGGGAGAGTGCATCTTACATCTTTGCACTTCATTTTCAGTAATACATCATTCTAATAATTGCTTGCTGCTTCATAGATTCCAAAGTTGTTCCCGTTTGGAGTTTTCGAGTGTTTCGTGGCATCGGGTCTTCTGTTGCTTTAATCATGATTCCTTGAGTCAATCGGTGACTCTCATCCATTTTTAGTATACAGAAGAATATTTCCTTGCTTGCCTATATCAAGTTCCAGTGTTACTCTACAGAGTTCTTCCAGTGCTTCTTTGCAGCATGTTATCTCATTGTAAGGGGGGTTTTGTCCCACTGGGTTTTTCCTTCTCTTACTCATTCTTGCATTTGTAAATGGGTTTTGATCAGGCCTAGTTGCGGGACCCATCTTTGCTTTCATGCATCTTATTCTAGTGTTTTAGCTTCTTCCTAAGTTCATCTTAAGGGGGGGTGTTAGAGTAATAAGTTATTATGCTTAATTAATTATATCACATTGATTAATTAATTAAGTCACTTATTCCTCTTTATTACTTAAGCTAAACTTAGGCACATTAATAATTAATTATTAATTATTAAGTGTGCACACTAGGGTTTCTTTTAGGGTTTCTTGATCTCCTTCATAAGGATTGATCACATTGTAATAATTGATTCTCTTAATGCATTTTTACTGAGAGGTTTATAGAGAACATATTTTGGTTCTTCATATCTTTTGCATGTGACAGGTATCCATCTTGCATGCAGGTGATCTTGGATTCTAACATTCCTTCTACATTTTTTCCTCACGGAAAAATATATACTAAGGAAAAACTTAGGGAGTCTTTAGAGGACAAGTAGTAGGACCAGTGAAAACACCAAAAGTTGAGCTCATCACCTATGGTTGAGGAGATTAAAAATGTGCTTCTCCCCTTGTCCCAACTCTACTTCCACATCAAAGTGGCACAAGAGAAATGGGTAGTAGTTTCCTTTAAGGAGATAATTGACTTGGATTATGCTTTGAAGATGCTACATGCATTGGCTCTACCTTTCGATATAGACTGGGAGATTCTACATTCCTAAAACTCTGAGGGATCACAAATTTCTTTTATCTCTTATTTTATTTTATTTCTCTAGGTTCATGCCTCCATAGGCAAAGGCGCCCTGTGAGTCACTAGAAATTGTGGAGCAATTTTTTCTCTTAAGAATGTTTATTTCTATTCACTTTTTTCTATTGGCCCTGATGTTTCTTATCTTCTTGGATTTTGTATTTGCCTCACCACATGTTGCATTGGTGCATTGTTTTAGAGGTCACTATTTAATTTTTTTCCAAAAGGTGTGCAATGGTGCCATGTAGTGGTTGTACAACCTTTTGAAATATCACCTTCCTTTTGGACCTAAAGCAAGACACGTGGTTACCCTGAGGGGTTTTTCCACAAGCTGCTCTCTCATTTTTTGAAGAACCCCCACAAGCATGCCATCTTACCTATCTTTTGTCAAGTGAGTTTCTACATCATCAAAGAAATATCTTCATGAAAGATGTCAAGTGGAAAATATTCTTATTCCTTCACAGCTTTATAGGTTAGCTTCCTTTTTGACATCACCATTATCACTTGTAGCAAATCATATTAGATTTTATCGAGCATTCATGATGCAGGAGCATCTAGCGATATAGGAAAATATTCCATCACCTAAAGAAAATTGTTTTTCCTTAATTTATTCAATTGTTTTGAGTTCCATGATGGCACTTAAGGGATGTAATACAATCAAAAGTTAGAAAAGGAAAAAAATGGTCACTTACTATTTTTAGTAAGTCAGCCTAATTGGGCTTGTTTGAACCTAAAAATTTACCCCAAGGAGTAAAACTAAAAAAAAAATCAATCATGAAAGAATCTAATGCAGGAGCATCCTTAGGTCATGGCAATCTAGCATCACCCAAAAATATTTAAGTTCTTTTTATTTTCATTCTGGCTTTCCAGTTTCATGTTTTTCAGGCTTGTGGATCATTTCAGTTGTTTGTGTATCTCTTTTGTGCTTCATTCTATGTTCTTTGATGGGTGAGCAATCTCTCCTTGGGTTCATACCTCATTCTATGCATTCACCGATAGTAAATACTTGGTGTAAGTTGACTTATGTTCTACACATTACATGTTCTTCTTTAGTGATTTTGGATCGTTGCGGATCATTTCCTGTGATTGTGAATCCTATCAGTGTATTTTATGATGTCCTTAGGCCTGCATCCGGTCTTTCCTTTGGGCCTGCACCATGTAATTGCATTTATAAATCTCTAATGATGTGGCCGACATGGTTATTTTTTTACATGTTACATTTTATTTGTAATGATTTTCTGTACCCATGGCCGATGCAGGTCGTTCCATAGTTCTGGTTGTTATATAAATTGATGTTATAAGTTGTTTTGGGGGTAATAGATCCAGGTAGATCCTAGAAGCCACGATAAGGAGTTTATGAGCGGATAGAGGTCTAAAGTATTGTTTTATGCATGTAATCAAGCCAGCGTGTTGAATCTGTAAAAAAAATAGCATGTTGTTGGTGAATATGTATATGAATTCTCTAAGTTAATAAAGATTGATTATGAATTGCTTTGATTATTTGGTGTTATTTCTGTTGTATTGTTCTCACTACATGGTTGGATAGTTTTCTTTGAAAACCCTTCAGCCATGACTGCATTAGATGGTATCAGAGCTGGTTGCAAATATTGAGTGGGTTTTGGTCCTTGTGGCATTCTTTGGATGAACATATCGTCGATTTGAGGTAGGTTGTAAGAGTGTTTAATAGATCACCGAGAGAGAGGTCATTGAAACCTTATAGTTAGATTGTCGAGCTAAGGCAATTGCACCAAAGCAAAGGAAGAGATGTCACCAAGAATGATGAACCCTAGAAGAATAGAGCAGATGATGGAGGACTTTAGAAATGACATGAGGAATGAGATCTAGAACGTCTTGGGTGGTTTGAGGAGGAATCTTAAACTGAAGGCTGAATATGAAGAGGCTGCAAAAGAACATGAGGCTGAAGGATCGATAGGTCAGAGAGAAGAAAGATTGTTGAGAGAAGTGGCACAAGTAAGAAAAAGTCATAGGGTGGAGGTTTCTAACTTCTCTAGTACATTGAATCTAGAAGACTTGATAGACTGGATAGGGGAGTTGGAAGACTATTTTGAGCTTGAGGATATTAGAGAACCACTGAGGGTTAGGTTGGCACAAACAAAGTCGAAAGGGCATGTTTCTTTATGGTGGAAAGAGTTGCAGAAGGACAAAGTGGAAAATGGTGAGACAAGAATCACTTGGTGGAAGTAGATGGTTGCAAGGCTGAAGGCTAAGTTCATTCCAAAATACTATGAGTTGGAATTGTTCAAGAAGTTGCAGAACCTGAAGAAGGACATGAGTGTGAAAGAGTATACTGAGGAATTTTACAAGATGACAATCAGATTTTGGCACTGAGAAATGACTAGGGAGAAAGTGGCAAGTTATATAAATGGCCTTAGATTTAACATTTAGGATAAGATGAGTATGTTGAGGATTTCCACAATTGAGCATGCCTTCCATTATGCTCTTAAGGCAAAAGATAAAGTGAAGAGAAGACAAAAAAACAACCCTAGAGGGAAAGAGAATTATATGAGTAGCATCAAGGAGAAGAAAATTGATGCAGAGCCAAGGTAGAGGTCATTCACCACAATGAAAATATCAACTCTGGAACAAAGAACTCTTCTTTACCATGCATTCAACTCACCCTCAATGCCAAGCAACCTTCCAAACTTTAAAAAAAGAAGGCATAAATTTTCAAAGACACCTCACACCCATGAACCCAAATTCTTTTTGGATACCCATTATGGCCTATTCAAACATATCAAAAGTTCTTAAACACTTGTTTCAGAAAGTATGATAGTTCTATGACTGGCCTCTCTTGAACTAGGCCTAAATTGGTCCAATTTACAAAACAACTACCCTTCAATCATGCAATATTCACTCAAACAGATCAATATGTCATAAAACATCTAAATCAACAACCTCTTGAGTTAGTCATGCATTTTAAGACCCCAAAACTAGAAACCCTCATTTTTGCTTACAAATTAGGAGGGTTTAATGAAACATCATCACACCACTGAGGCAACCCGCAGCCGCCGGATCATCCCGTTGAGCCTGGTTCAGCCACTCACCAGGAAAGCAGCTGCATGGGGCGGCCATAGCATCGTTGACAAGAACTCAGCTTCCTGCACCTTCGTTTGCGGTAGAAAATGCAAAATTATTCAGGACATGGCAGCCAAAAGGTCTAGATAATCCACCCTCCTGTCCCCAAGAACTCCGCACACATCAATTTTAAAATGTGTCGAGACAATTCACATGGTTACAATGGCAGCTGGTAGGTGTGGAATGAGTCCAAAAACTCATTTAAGACTTACTGAACCTCCTTTTAATGGTTACATTGCATAAGACAAATTTCAATCCGATGTCAATGAACACTCTACAAATCGGCAATCAGCTAGAAATGGATTCAATGAAATTGGTACAACCTAACTCCTCCATGAGATGGAATTTCCATGATGAGACCTGTAAAACATACCATTACAAGAAAATTCGAAAAATTCGTAAAAACGTGAAAACAAACAATTACCTATGTACCATTCCTTCGATATTTTTGCTCGAACTCCCTCATGAACATGGCAGTAGTTCATTTAAAATCTTACAAACAATCACCAAATGACAAAACCTGCATAACTACATAAAACTACCAAAGACCTTCCATAATTCCATATGTTACGATTTTACGATTTTCATAATTTTACATCATTTTTGACCCAATTTACACAAAACTCAAACATTACATGAAAATGGTCTAATAGTGTATTGATATAAAAAACTCAGGCACCCTGAAACTTATCCTGAATTCCACTCCTCGCCACCCATTACTAAGATGGAGGTGCATTAGGAACGGATATGCATTCCTAAAACAAAGATGAAAAATTATATAAGAAGATCTAAATTGGAATAAAGAATCTGATCAGAGGGTACAAAGGAGAGGAAATGGTAGAAAAGAATTCTTGGGTAAATGTTTCAAGTGTAGAGAAACTAGACATCAATCTTTTGAGTGTTCTAAGGAATCAAGTAAAGGAACTAGTAAAAGAAATTTCATGGCACATGAAGAGCAGGTAACTGGAGTGCCAGATGAGATAGAACTGGAGCAGGGAGAATCTATTATGCTTAGGAAATTCTTGATGAGGAAACATAGGGAAGAGATGGGGACTTCACAAAGGAAGAATCTTTTTTAGACTGTGTGCAAATCAGGAGGTAAGTGTTGTAAGGTTATTGTGGATAATGGAAGTACTGATAACTTGGTATCTGAGGAGATGGTGGAGAAACTTAGTTTGAAGAGGTTTCTACATCCTTTTCCTTATAAGATAAGTTGGTTACAAGATGATGTAGTGGAGGTGAAAGAGTAGTGCTTGGTAAACTTTAATATTGGCCCCTTCAAAGATGAAGTTTTGTGTGATGTTTTTTCTATGAGTGCATATCATGTTTTGGTGGGTAGAACTTGGTAGTTTGATAGAGGAGCTATATATGATTGCAGAAGGAATTTGATTACTATAGAGAAGGATGGGCAGCAGTTTACTTTAGCTTCCTTGAAGAATAAAATGGAGGGAGTGAGGAACTTGAGTCTTGTGAAGAGTTACAGTGTTGAGAAGCAAGATGTAGAGGTTTTACTAGAGGATGGCATGGATTTGAAGAGGAACCTTGTGGCTAAATATGAGAGTGAGATGGTACTAAAAGAATGTAGGTGTAAAGTTATGCAGCAGAAGATTTTGGTTGCAGATAATATGGAGTCATGCAAAAGAGGTAGATTAGATGAGTGGAAGAAAGTGAGTGGTGATAAAATTCACTCACTACCATGTGTAGATATGAGGCAAGGGAAAGAAGGTGAAGAGAAGAAGAAGTTGAAGGATCTGACAGAGGAAAGAAAAGAGGTTAGGAGGAAGAAAAGTACAAACAAAGAAGACCTTTGGATTAGGAATGAACATGGGATCTATATCTCGGGCCGTGTCAGATGTTCATGAGTTCCTGTCATGGAACATCTTTTCTCACTAGGGGTGTTTGATGTAGGAGCATCCTTGGGTCATGACAATCTTGCATCACCCAAAAATATTTAAGTTGTTCTTGTTATTTCCATTATGGCTTTGCAGTTTCATGTTTTCGGGCTTGCGGATCTATTTTGCACTTCATTCTATGTTCTTTGGTGGGTGAGTGATCTCTCCTTGGGTCTGCATCTCATTCTATGCATTCATTAACACTAAATCCTTGGTGTAAGTCGACCTGTTTTCTACACGTTACATGTTCTTCTTCAATGATTGCAGATTGTTATGGATCGTTTCCTATGATTGTGGATCTTATCAGTGTATTGTTTGATGTTCTTGGGCTTGCATCCAATCTTTCCTTTGGGCTCACACTGCGTAATTGCATTTATAAATCTCCAATGATGTGGCTAACATGGTTATTTTTCTGCACGTTACATTTTATTTGTCATGATTTTCTCTACCTGTGACCGACGTGAATCATTCCAGAGTTCCGGTTGTTATATAAATCGATGTTATAAGCCATTTTGGGGGTAGTAGATCCAGGTAGATCCTAGAAGTAGCGATAAGGAGTTTATGAGTGGATAGAGGTCCAAAGTAAAATTTTATGCATGTAATCAAGCCAATGTGTCGAATCTGTAAAAAAAAATTGGCATGATGTTGGTGAATATGTATATGAATTCTTTGAGTTAATAAAGATTGATTATGCATTTCTTTGATTATTTGGTGTTATTTCTACTATGTTGTTCTTGCTACATGGTTGGATAGTTTTCTTTGAAAACCCTCCAATCATGACTGCATCAGAATCGTCTCAATACCCTGCATAGTTTGGGAGATATTGAAGTTTTCATCTAGAGAAATTTCTTCAATGTAGCTTCAAATTCAAATAGAAAATATTTTGGCCCTGAAACACCTCAAAAAATTGACGAACTGACCTCTAGTGGATTTGAAATTGTATATCTCTTTGAGAGATTTCCAATGATATGTTATAATAGAAAATCCATCACTTGGATCAAAAGTTATGGCCCCATGAAGTTGGTCCACTAAAAAGTGGATTTCATTAAAATTTCTTCCTAGGAAAGAAATCAATCAACATGACTTTTGGTGCCAAAAAAAAGGAAAAGTTGAATTTTCTAGAACATTCTAGGGTGGTTATTGGATTAAAAAAAGGTTAAGTGGGGGTTATAGATGGTGATTCCATTAGTGCAAATTGTGGCTCTAAATAATTGATTTTGTTTCTAGAGTTGATTTTTTTGTAATGAATCAAGCCCATGAGGCTGTAGCATATAAGTTTTGAATATGTAATTTCATATTCTAAAAATAATTGAAATGATTTTTTTTCTATCTTGCATCTATTGTTGTGTTTTGTGTGGGTTTTGAGTGGTGTATCCCTCATCAAGTGGTATTAGAGTAGGTTTTCCTGAGTGTGTAAATAGATGTTGAACATGAGGTAGTTTGCACTAGGAATTGTGGTTGTGGGTTTCTACAAAAAGTGATCATAATGCCTCCATGAAGAAACTGTGGTGGTGGAAGAAATGTTATTGTACCAAAAGAGAGCTTTAGAGCCCTATAGAGACAAGTTCAAGCACTACAAGAGGAGCTACATTGAGGTTTTAAGTCAAGAAGAGGAGATGAAAGTGAAGATGAAGCTAAAATTAAGGAATGGTTCAAAGAAGAACAAGAAGCAGAAGATCCAAAGCAAGTTAGATTATTTAAGGCTATCTCTAAAATTGGGAAAAGGCTGAAGATAGATGTTTCTACATTTTCTAGAAATCTTAACCTAGAAGAGTTGATTGATTGGATCAATGATATGGAGGAATACTTTGAGTATGAGGAGGTGGAAGATCCTGAGAGGGTCAAATTTTCAAAGACCAAGCTCAAGGGTCATGCAAATATTTGGTGGAAAGAGGTACAACTAGAAATAAATTGAAGAGGAAAAGAGAAAATAACTAGATGGGACCGAATGGTGGACATGTTAAAAAGATAGTTCATTCCTATGTACTATGAGCTATATTTGTTGAAGAAGATGCAAGGATTGAAACACACAAGAAAATCCATCAAGGAGTATACAGAAGAATTCTATTGCGTCTTGATCAGAATGAGTCATTCTAAGGAAAATAAGGAGAAAGTTGATCATTAAATAATTGGGTTGAAGTCAAGTATTCAAGAAGTGGAGCCTGGTAAGAATGTCTACCATTGAAGATACATATCAGTTTTCTTTGAAGGTAGAAGAAAATTTGAATAAAAGATTTGAAAGTAAGCAAATAGGTCGAGGTCATGGTGGAAAGACTAGTGGATGGTCATATGGAGGTTGAAATAAAGATCAAAAGAAGGGTGAAGTATCTAGTAGTAGCTAGAACTAGAAAGGAGATAACACCTACCATCCTCGTGATCAAAAAAGTGGAGACTAAAGAGGGAGAGGAAGATCTAGAAGAGGAAGAGGGGGATTTTGTGGAATGTATTTCCAATGTAGAGAAGGACATAGAGCCTATGAGTGCCCTCAATGTTCATCAAGGAAGGACAAATAGAAGACCTGAGTTTAATGAATGAGTTGTACATGTAGATAAAGATGTTGGGTCTTCACATTCAGAGGATGCAAAAAGAGGAGAGGTTCTTGTTACTAGATGAGCCTTTTTGAATGAGAAGGAACCAAATCAAAGGAAGAATTTTTGTTGCACCAAATGTAAGTGTGAAGGTAAGTTTTGCAATGTTATTATTGATAACCTTGTTTTAGAAGAGATGATTAGTAAGTTGTGGTTGGAGAGAAGAAGGCATCCAAATCTATACCAGATTGCTTGGTTGCAGAAGGACCATAAAGCTTTGGTAAATGAACAATGTTTGGTAAAGTTCAAAATTAGAAATTACCATGATGAGGTATTGCATGATATTATGCCTATGGATGTTTATCATATGTTGCTAGGCAAACCATGGTAGTTTGATCAGCGAGCATTACATGATGGACATGCCAACACCCATTCTTTGACAAAGGACAGAGTTCATCATAAGTTGAAGCCCTTGAAAGAGGAAAAGGAAAAGGTATGTAGTAATACAAGAATTTGTTTGGTTGGTGGAAGAAAGTTCCTAGAAGGTATGATTCATGAGCATATGTGTTTTGCATTGATCCCTTGAGTTGATAAAGAAGATACTAATGAGGTTCCAGTAGAGGTTTTAGATTTAGTGAATTAGTTTCAAGAATTTTTTTTCTAATAATGTATCTAAAGGTTTTCCTCCAATAATGAAGATTAGTCATCAGATGGAGCTAATTCCTAGAGCCAATTTTTTGAATAAGGCAGCTCATTGTATGACTCCAGCGAAGAGTGAATAGTTGAATAGACAAGTGCAAGAATTTTTGTGGAAGGGATTGATCAGAGAGAGTTTGATTCCATGTGTAGTACCTACAAAACTAGCACCAAAGAAGGATGGGGAATAGTGGATGTGTATAGAATCTAGAGCCATCAACAAGATCACCATCAAGTACAGATTCCCCTTGCCAAGGATGGATGACAATATAGATTATTTGAGTGGATCTAAGTACTTCATGAAGATAGATATAAAGAGCGGATATCACTAGATCTAGATTAGAGAAAGAGATGAATGGAAGATAACCTTCAAAACCAAGGATGGCTTGTATGAGTGGTTAGTCATTCCTTTTGGGTTAACCAATGCACTGAGCACATTTATGTAGCTTATGAATGAGGTATTAAAATATTTTTTAGGAAAATTTGTTATTTTTTATTTGGATGATATTATAATTTTCAGTAAGGCATTGGAAGAGCACCTGATGCATATTTAGAAAAATTTTGAGAAGCTAAGGGAGGAAAAGTTGTTGATTAATTTGAAGAAATGTAGTTTCGTGAAGAGGGAGTTGGCGTATCTAGGATTTTTTGTCTCAGAAGAGGGTATTAAAATGGATCTAGAGAAGGTGAGAGCTATCATTGAATGGCCTACTCCGAGGAGTGTTATAGAGGTAAGGTCATTTCATGGTCTAGCCAATTTTTACATAAATTTTATTAAGAATTTTAGTAGTATTTGTGCACCTCTAACTAAAGCAATGTGGAGGGATAGAAAAGACTTTAAGTGGACTTCAAGAGCAGGAAATTTTTTGTGATATGTTGAAGAATAAAGTTAGAGAGTAATATGTTTTGGCATTTCTAGATTTCAATAAGGTCTTTTAGGTAGATTGTGATGCTAGTGGCACTAACATAGGAGTTGTTTTGAGTCAAGAAGGTAAGATTGTTTCCCATTTTAGTGACAATTCGAATGATGCTAAGAAGAAATATTATGTCTATGATCAGGAGTTTTATGCTATAGTTCATGCTTTGAAGAAATGGAGACACTATTTTTTTCCAAAATAATTTTTCTTATATACTGATCACTAGGCTTTGCAGTATCTCAATATTCAAGGAAAGTTAAATCAAAGGCACTTAAAATGGGTTGAGTTTTTGAAGATTTATACTTTTTTTTTTAAGCACAGGAGTGGAAGGTCAAATAGAGTTGTAGATGCCTTGAGTAGAAGGAAATTTTTGTTGATAGAGATGAATATAGAGGTTGTAGGGTTCAATGAACTCAAGAGTTTGTATCTTGAGGATCCAGACTTTGTAGAAGCTTGGAAGACTTGTTTGGAACCTATTACATTAGATAGGACAAGATGGTTGGATTTCTTAATCCAAGATGGGATGTTGTTTAGGGGGTGGAGAAGTTATGCATTCAAAATTCCCACGGAGAAAGTCAGTGGGAAGCATGGTGGAGGTTGTTGAAGTTTGCAGAAACCAGACCATTGCTCTTATCAGTGAGAATTATTATTGGTCATAGTTACAACAAGATGTGAAGAATTTTGTACAAATTTGCAGAGTATGTTAGATAATTGAAAAGGAACAAGATATAGAATGTTAGTTGTATGTCATTAATTTTCAAAGAGATGGCAGAGATGTGTGGATTTTGTTCTTGGCTTGCCAAGGACATAGAGATGGCATGATTCCATATTTGTGGTGGTGGATATATTTTCAAAGATTGCACATTTCATTCCATTTCACAATTATAGTGATGTTGTTCATATTGCAAAGTTGTTTT
>VDFB02252616.1:29185651-29316355 GCA_007258455.2 Sequoia sempervirens
AAAGATTACTTTAACTTCGTCAAGTTCATCATTTTGACCAAAATCTTTATCTTCAAATTTTTTTAACTTTGAATGTAGCTTATTTCTTTATATCTCTACCAAACTCTATCATCTCAAAGGTATTAAGAGTACCAAATAATTCATCAGCTGAGTACTGATCCAAATATTTAGATTCTTCAATGAAAAATACTTTCTAACTATAATATTTTTGGAGAGATCTCAAAACCTTCTTCACAATTTTACTTTCATTTACTTCTCCACCAAGACCAAAGATGTCAAAGAGCCACTTCTACTATGAGCATATATAACTTGAAATATATTCATCTTCAATCATCATTAGAGTCTCAAATTTTCTCTCAAAGATCTACATATTGGCTTGCTTCACTTCAGTATCTCCTTTATAGATCCTACTAACCTTTTCCCAAGCATCTTTGGAAGAACTGCAATTCATCACCATCAACAATTCTAAATTAGCTAATCCACACAAGGTAACATTCTTTGCTTTAGCATTACATTCATTTAATCTAATTTTAGTTGGATCGGTAATGGGAGTGGTAGGAGCAGCATAACCACTTTTGACTAATTAACAAATACCAAACCCTAAAGATCTTTGGTGTCCTTCCATTCTCAAATTTTAGTAGGATTAATTAGTCCCATCAATCCATGGACCCTTGTATGAACCATCATGTGCCATCCCCGATCTTTTCCTCAAGTTGTTAAGCTTCTACAAGGGAACTTGGCTACGATACCAATTTTTAAGCACTTCTGGAGATTGAGAGGGGTGGGGGTTGAATCAGTCTACACAAAACTTAAACCTTTTTGAAACTTAAAACTTTCAACATAACTAAAAATCTTTCAGCAGATGAAGATAGAAATTTAAGTAGAATAAAATATAAAAATTTGAACCTTTATCAACTTTATTAAACTTTAACAATGAAAGATATAGCAATAATTAGATCAACAACAAAGAGAAGGAAATAGAGAATACACACATGTACAAGAAGACACAATATAGGATCACTACCAAAAAACATACAAGAAGGCTCATTACCTTAATGTAAGATACAAAGGACTTGCTAAATTGAAGAAAACACAACTTCAGGAGAAAGATACAAGGACTTGATGAGATTCACTTTCTCAGAGTAGGATATAATATGATTTGGAGAGAATTATAATGATTTTTGAGCACAAAACTCTATTGAATGAGGTGTTACAACATAATTGATCTTTCCTTTCACTATCTTTAGCATTATATATATTGTATATTCAATGTAATTAACACACACTTCTTCACACTTGTACACTCCTCCATATTGTTGCATCCAAAATGATCTTGCATTTATATCCACCACAACACTTGAATTCTTCAATTAGGTTAGCTAGGAAGACAATAAGCAATGTATTCAACTGGTTAGTCACCAAAAACATAATGTGGTCCTTTCCCAAAGATAGAGAGGACCAAAAATAATATTATCACTTCTTCCAATGTGATATGAAATAATTTACATGTAGACACACATCAACCTAATTTGGCATCAAATATGCGTGTGGATGAAACATTGAAGTGCATAACCAGTTCGCTCAAAAATATTCTTTTCTAATTATATTTACTTGATGTAGTCTCAAACAGGATAGGTCAAGATCCAAATCTATCATGAAACATCTTCCATTGTTGGCACAACCCCCCAAGCACATGGCCCAAGTAGAGGAACAAGCCCTATTGGCTAGATATCCGCAAAATATTAAAAAATCTAACTCAAGATACAATGTGGCACCAAAGTGGCTAATTGGAAATGTGTGGATCATATGGGGATATTCTTTGAACACCCAACATCACTTCCATACACTTATTTCATACCATCATGCCATAAACAACCATCACAAATCAAATAGGTACAAAATACATTATCCAGGAAGCACATAATGCATAATCATGATATATAACATTAAGATATCACCTTGTGGACCACTTTGGAGCATGATATTGGAAACAAGACATTGCACGAACATTGAGAAAACATTCACCAAGCCATAGAAGCATAGACATCAATGTAGAGAAATTCAAAGCATTTCCCAGACCAATTTGCACAACCAACAACAATTCCAACTTTCTGCAATTCATAGAACTCTCCTTAGAAACACAAGTGATTTTAAAATATAGGAATACAATGTCCAAAAAATATTGAAATTGAATACCAAATAGTAAGACCAAAGCATCAATAGTGGAGGAATGTAGAGCATTCTCTTGAATAGACTTCATTGTAGTTTCTAGAACCAAATGCATTTAAGCAAGTTGCAAAGGCCAAAAATTTCTTTCAACAACATATACTTCATCCAGAACATCAAGAGAGAGCATAAGGAATACTATATACCTTTGTAAACATCTCTCTACTATTACTCATGCTTCTAATCCTCATCTTAATGAAAAAAACTCTACTGATAGTAATAATGCATTATATGAACATCAACAATACTTCTTTGATAAGGCATGACATCTAACCATGAAATTCATAACTTCTTTGATAAGGAATGACATCCAACCATGAGCTTCAACAATTCTTCTTTAGATAAGGTATCGCCAATGTTATCCCAAACTGAATATAAAAATGATGATTAGTGCCAAGGACTAACCACCTTAAAATAATCAATGTTGACAAAAATGATAACCACATATAGCAATCTCTGACATGAGATATAATCAACAAACAGTGTTAAACCAACAAAGATAACAACTGCCAACAGTCTCCTTAGTGTTGACATCAATAGTAACAACTAACAATAGACACATACAAGAACATGCAACATATTTGACATAGTATAATCCCTACAAAATCCCTTCCAAGAGACAATTGCACAAGAGATGAACTATTTTAAATAATTTAAAATTATGGCCCAAAATTAGATTGGATATTTTTCATATAAATTAAGATAGAATTACAATTTTTAAAATTAATTTCAGCATATTCTTGAGAATATATACTAGGAACAATATGCCTTCTTAAATACTTTGTATTAATAGTTGGATATATCATATAATTTGATATTGTTTCAACCTAATTTTAGAAATCTAGATGAGTACTATCTCTATATTATTTAAAATAGCTCATCAATCCTCAAAGTAATATTAATTAATCAAAATATTATTATAATAAACTTTCTAGAGTATACATTCCTTTGTACAAGCGCCAACTATGTCTAGAGAAATTTGGTAGCATAAAAACATTACAAAAATAGGTACTATAATCTCAATCCCAAGAAACCAAGTAATAGAGAAAGTCCAATGTGGAAATCATAAGTGGGATTTATCTAAACTATATGCCAAAACTATTAACAACCATGGTGCTCATAATGAATGGCACAATTTCCAATGTCCTTCATGATAGATTAAAACTGTAAAACTAAATGATTTCATGCATGCATATTTAACCCATAAAAAATAGTCTCTCTACATCAAACCCCATACATTCATCATCCATAATAATATTAGTAGCTTTCTATTTTAGATCAAGCTTGTGAGCACAAGATTGATTTCATGCTCATGGATCTAACCCTTAATTTTCTAGAATTTATATTTAAGTTTTAGCTTAACATGTCCCATTCTTTTCCTATAATAAGTTAACTACATTTTTTTTTCATAATCAATTACTATATCCCTATATTTAAATGCACTCAATTGTAACTAAATTTATCATCATGGATTATCAAGGAAATATAATTTACATTTAAGGACTATGCTAGGAAAAGGTTTTCATTATAAATCCTAAAATGAATCTAGATCTACAATAATAATTATACATATGAATCTTGTCATTTCTTATCATTAGCATGACTATAAATCTACCCTTCTATGGTGTTGACCTAGAAAAAAATATTTTGTAGCAATCCTACAATCCTCTAAAGGTATTCATAAATACAACCAATCCTTAGATTAAAGTAGAGAATAAAGAATTTTTTGAAATAGGAGACATGAAAAGATAACCAAATTAATCATTTCTATATGTAGATATTAGATATATGACCAAATAAAAGGAAAAGGTCCATATAGGAAACCATTCCTTGAGCATATAGTATGTTCTAGATATATGGTAGACTACTAATAAATATTTATTATTTCTAGGATTGACACATCTTGATTTTAGTATCTATAGCAATTTCACGGTTCATTTCATATTTATATTCCTTATCTACCATTTAATATTTTAATTTCCTCATATTAAATCCCCATAACTCTATTATCTATATTTCTCCATGTGTTCATTTCTTACATTAATTGATAAGTCTAGATAACAAATTTGAAAAATGATTATTTTATGTTATAGCAATACTCAAATATAATTGGCTTAAGTTATTAGAGATACTATTTAGTATATAGTACAAAACTCAAAGTGTAAATGGTGTTTATATATTATCATTCAATTTTTAGTACAACTTACACCTACATTATTTTAGCATAAGTTGATATCATTTGTTAAAAAAACTATAGTATTATATAGTTTATTCTTCCATTTAGATTAAAAATAATTTGGAGATAGAAATAAGTAAAAGATTTCAATTATGATGTGTTCTTAGAGTTTGATATAGATTTTATTCTTAAAAAATTATGAATATGAAGTTATTTTAATATATTAATTAAAAATCTAATGGTCAAATAATTAATAATGACTTATAGGGCAGTGGGCCTAGCTCAATTGGCTAAAGCATCATGTTGCAGGAAAGAGGTCACGAGGTCTAGTCTCCTCACCATCCCCGTGGTACCAGAGGATGTGTCGCACCATCATCACTAGTCACAAGAAAAAAAAGTTTACCAGGCGCACTATAGTTTATAGGGAGGCAGCTACTTGATTCCAATTCTTGCAATCTAAAAAATAATAATAATGACTTACAACTCATCCCTACTAAAAAATAAAAAGTAATTATAATATTTTTACTAACAAAAATTTATCTTTTGAACTAATAAACTATATGATATTAATTTTTTTCTTTTAATTAATAGCTATCCATGTAATAGTAAATTAATTATGTATAATATGAACCTTGTACAAAATTTAGTACATTGAAATGATGATAAACACATTAATTATATTAGATTCACATGTACCATTACATGCCACATTTATCTCAAAATAAATAGAACCAATTTCAATATAAAAACATATCATTACATCCCACATATATCTCAAAATATAATATGCATTAAATTTTTTACAAAGGTCCCACCAACCACATCACATAGAAATTGGAATACATATAAAACCAACAATAACATCTTCTAAGATATATACTATACATCAAAATATTGTGTTAGTTGGGATGCACAATTTTGTAATAAAAAAATACCAAAAATTATGAGATCACGAGAGGTAGTAGAGAAGGCAATAATACAATCCTTATAAATATTTGCACCTATTTGTCATGAAATTGTACCAGTAGATGCATTTTTTTAACACTGATGATATTTTTAATATGTCTTCTACTACCCATAACAAGCGACCACCTTTTCTCACCACTAAACATACATACCATCTCTTATTTTGATATGACACAATCCTAGTTAACTATAATTATTGTCTTCCTCTAGGACTTTTCAATTTCAACTCAAACTTAGCATAGATATCACTCATATAAAAATTCCTTGTCCTTAGAACAAGAATGCCTAAAATGAGAGCTCCAAATAAGGAAACCAAGGTAATTATGATAAAACTAAGGTACATTCAACCAAACCTCTACTGAATCATTGAATTGACAACTTCGTTTGTCATTCAATCAATCAAATTTATACATAAATCAAGGAAAAAAAATTAAAATATAGTCCATTAGATCACCATAGGCATATTATTTCAAATTTAATGTATCTATATCCAAATGTATTTCCAATTGAGTGATCATGCAATTTTTAAACTCAATCTATTTTTCATACAACTGGCATTTCAAATGTGCCTTCACTCTACCTTTACCATACACATCCTTTCATCTGCAAATATCTTTATCCTCATAATGCAGCTCGACCCTCTACTATTGGTTTTGTTGTTAAGTATTGTTTCAAAGGCCATGTAAGCATGACACCACACTCTTCCATATGATATTGGTCTTCCCTCTCTTTCCATCAATGGCCTCTCTGTTGGTTGTCTTATTCTCTACATATGCTTCTTCATCTCAATATTGCACCCCTACTTATTCTCCCATATATTTTTATTTTTATTTTAATCTGCAATCCTTTCCCCCTTGGTAGACCCTCCACTCTTGCAAAGCCCCATGTTAAAAATGCATTTTATTAAATATCCCTTTCTTTCTAATGTTGTGACTCTTCATTTCCTATGGTGACTTTTAATTGCACCTCTTCACTCCTTCAATTCTAATCAGCCTTTCCTAGCAATTATATTATTTATATTTGATTTCTTTTAGATTTTTATGGAAGGTACCCCATCACATCTCCTTTATTTTATATTTTTTTGAAGAATAATATTTGAATGGATTTTTTTTTGTTATGTCTCTTCCATCCTTTGAACGACGGTTCATTTTATCTACATTTCATAAGATACACAAACCCCTCCACCCAAACATCCTTCCTATTACTTCTTTTGATATCAATAAAGATAAGTATTAAATTCCATAATATTGAGACTTCTAGGTAAATGAATTTTGAATTATATGCACATGGAAAATGGTTTCTAGCCAGTGATATTAAAATGTACCAAATGCAGATTACATCCAACGATTGGTAATCTATAAAAATACCACACACCAAAAATGTGAAATTAAAACTAAACTTAAAAAAAACCAATTATAAACATTTTTTGGTTGATGAGGATTGGTAGTTCACTCGGGTGCTTCTGCATCAGACACAATAGGTAAGTAAAATGTTCCATGAGTTGGAAAACTCAGGAACATTTGGATGAGCTTGGGATGGTGATCCCATATTTTTTCTTGATCCAAATATACTCCTTGTTCATGAGAGCCTTTCTTCTTCCATTCTTATCTTCTTCATCAACTTCAACACACAAGCCACTTTTATGACCACCACATGCTTTTGAGATGTTATTTTCTTTCCCTTTATTGCACTGCTGCAACATATTTAAATCCAATTTGTCTTCTCCTCTTGAAATATTCTCTTTGGATGTTTTCAAATCACCATGGTCATTCTTTCTTTTTTTCTCAATATGTTGTTCTCCACCACCACAACAAACAATGGAGTTTTATTCCCTTACTTACTTCTCCTTCTCCTTCAAAGAATTTAACACATACTTTTTTCCATCTTTTTTAATGGTGTACATTTTTCATATCAACAAAGGCTGTGGCCTCCCTGTCGAATTTATGGTCTTCCCTTATTGTGACAAGGCTCAGCAGGATTACATCCCACACCACAATAGTTTTTCTATTAAGACCCCAGTCTGAAATTAATCAGGCACTGCACCATGGTCTTCCCAACCATTACCTTGTGAGCTCACTGGGTGCATCACTAATTTTCCTAGCCAGGACTGATTTGAAGGTCAGCAACCTACTCACTCTTATTTCATTATGACCAGCTAAAACATTATACAAAATAGGGTGCTTACACCTTTAAAAACATAGCTTTTCTACCATCTCCTCTAAAATTGGGTTATTTGTACTACCACTACCTATTATAATTTTACAACACTTACCTCTATCCTTGCACACAATTTGAAAGAAACACCTTCAAGATGGTTCCTCCTTAGCCACCTATAGATTTAATGGAACTCTCTTCATCATGAGATATTCACCTTCTTTAGGTTGTTCAACTTCTGAGGATGTAGTAATCACTTTCCTAATCCTCTTGTGCCAAATGGTTTCTTGCTGCACTCTTCATGTTACCTTATATTTACAGACACTCATAAGAATGATGACCATCTTCTCCACAATGGAAACATTTACCAAGGAACCCTCTACTACTACTGCTATTTCTTCTTATTGGAAAATATTTTTCTTTTGTTCTTTGTCCCACTTCCTTACTCCATTTGGTCTTGGATTCTTCTTCAATATTATTTCCTTTGATATTACTCACATATTCCACCTTCTTTAGGTTGTATAACTTTTGAGGATGCATTAATCACTTTCCTAATCCTCTTGTGCCAAGTGGTTTTTTGTTGCACTCTTCGTGTTACCTTCTTCTATTTATGGACACTCATAAGCACAATGACCATCTTCTCCACAATGGAAACATTTACCAAGGAACCTCTATTGCTGCTACCATGTCCTCTTACTATAAATTCATTTTATTTTGTGCTTTGTCCCACTTCCTTACTCCATTTGGTCTTGGATTCTTCTTCAATCTTCTTTCCTTTGTTGTTGCTTGCTTGTCCTTTCTCTGTTGCAAATCTTCCATGAATTCTTGAATTATTTATTTTCCTTCTCATCAACTTCAACTCATCCTTCAATGTATATTGGTATGCTTCTTCAACCAAGGTAATATTCAACATACTGATTTCATCTTGAATTTTAAATCTTAAACCATTCACATACCTAGTTGTCTTTTCCCTATCAACTTCATTCCTTCCCAATTGAATGGTTAGCTTGCATAACTCCTCTGTGTAATCCTTTGCACTCATATCTTTCTTCAAATTTTCCAACTTCTTGAATAACTCCATTTTGTAAAGCCCCAAAATAAATGTTTTCTTCAACCTGGTCACCATCTAATTCCACCTTATTATTCTAGGGTCTCCATTCAATACCTATTCTCTTTTAACATATTTCCACCATAATGCAACATTGCCCTTTTAATTTTATTTGGGCTAAATCTACCCTCTATGGGTCTTTGATTTCCTCCAATTCAAAATAGTCTTCCAACCCTCCTATCTAGTCAATTAATTCTTTTCAATTTAATTATCTATAAAAATTTAGCACATCCATTTTGTCGCTCTTTATAATTCTCAAAAGAGCCCTAAAAATTCTTTCTTTTCCAACATCCTTTGGTTGTTCATCCTATTTTCCCTTCTCTTCCAATTCACTTTCTTCTTCACTCGCAAGATCTCTTGTGCTTCCAGTAGCTATTCTCACTCAGATTCTTATAACATTTCTAATATCATCCCCTATCATTTCACAAAATATTTCCAATAAATCCTCTATTCTTGGAATTCCTCTTCGAGGTGGCATCTTGGAATTTTTTAGAATAACAATCCTCACCCACAAGTCTTGGTGTAGACTACTTCATAGTCGATACTCTATCCACACACTCAAGACCATTGGATTTGATACCAAATGGTGTAGGAAACCAAACCTCTACTAAATCATTGAATTGACAACATTGTTTATCATTCAAACAATCAAATTTATACATAAATCAATGAAACAAATTTTAAAAATTCAATTCATTAAAGAACCATAGGAATACTATTTCAAATTAAATGTATCTACATTCAAATGAATTTCTAATTGATTAATCATACAATTTTTAAACTCGAGCTATATTTCATACAATTGGCAATTCAAATGTGCCATCACTCTGCCTTTACTATACACATCCTTTCATTTACAAATATATGTATCCTCATAATGCAGCTCGACCCTCTACTTTTGGTTTTGGTGCTAAGTATTGTCTCAAAGGCCATTTAAGCATGGTGCCACACTCTTCCATATGCTATTGGCCTACCCTCTCCTTCCTTTAGCGACCTCTCTATTGGTTTTCTTATTCTCTACACAACCTTCTTCATCTCTATGTTTGAACCTACTTTTTCTCCCCTGTTTATTTTATTTTTAATCTGTAATATTTTTCCCCTTGGAAAATCTCCTTATCTCTTCTATAGCCCCAAGTTAAAAATAAATTTTATTTAATCTCCCTTTCTTTCTAATGTTGTGACTCTTTATTTCATGGGCTAACTTTTAATTGTTCTCCTTCACTCCTTTAATTCCAATTAGTCTTCTCTAGCAGTTATATTATTTGCATTTGGTTTCTTTCAAATTATTATAGAAGGTTCCCTTTCACACCTCCATTTTGAATTTTTTTCAAGAATAATATTTGCATGTATTTTTTTTGTTATGTCTCTTCCATCCTCTAACTAGCGGTTCATTTTATTTGTGTTTCATAAGCTACATGACCCTCCCCCTTCCCAAGAAATATCATTTCTATTACTTAATTTGATATCAATAATGATAATCATTAAATTTGATAATATTTCCACTACCAAGTAAATTATTTATGAATTAGATACACATGCAAAATGGTTTCCAACTAGAATGATATGAACAATGTTCTATTTTGGCGATCGGTGATTTTCAAATGAAGCAAATGTAGACTGCATTCAATGATTTCCAATCTGTCTAAATAATTGCACACCAAAAATGTGAAATCAAAACCAAATTGAAACAAAAAAAAACTATAAACATTTTTTGGTTGATGAGGATCGCCAGTTGGCACAGGGGCTCCTGCTTCAAACACGCTAGGTAAGTAAAATATTCCATGATTTATAAAACTCAAGAAAATTTGGATGAGCTTGGCATGGTGATCCCATGCTTGTTCTTGATTCAAATCCACTCCTTGTTCATGGGATCCTTTCTTCTTCCATTCTTCTCTTCTTCATCAACTTCAACGCACAAGCCTCTTTTCTAACCACCATATGCTTTTGAGCTATTGCATTCTTTTCCTTTATTGTGTTGCTGAAATAAATTTATATCGAATCTATCTTCTCCTCTTGAAATCTACTCTTTGAATTTTTTCAAATCATCTTGGTCATTCTTTCCTCTTTTCTCAATATGTTGTTCTCTAGCACCACAACAAACAATGGAGCTTGATTCATTTACTTGCTTTTCCTTCTCCTTTCTATTGTCATAAATTACCTCCCTTTCAAATTCCCATGGTCTTCTTAACAACACATGACAAACACTCATAGGCATTACATCACATAATTCTTTGTCCTTATAAGATCGAATCTGAAAATTAGTCAAACATTGCTCACTCATAGTTATCTCATATTATTTTTACAACAACAAAAATTTATATGGACTAGTGTGCTTACACCTTTTCAAACCTAGCCTTTCTACCATCTCCTTTGAAACTAGGTTATCCATACTACCACTATCTACTTTAAAATTGGGTGACCCCACTATAGTGGGTTACACTTTTTGGCCAAAATTGACATTGAAATGAACATTTTGAAGTAAATCTTCATTTTCAGACATATATAGCTGCTAAATCGTGAGGAATTTGAAGATGATGCAAACTAGCGATTTGTGACATTTTATCTATAGATTATAAATATATATATTTTTAAAATTTTTGAATCAAATTGCATTTCTTTTTCCATATCCTTCAAGAACCAATTTTTAACAATAAATGCCATTTTTAAAGAGTGATGTGTACTATAAACCACCTAACTTTTTTCTATGAAGGCTTTTTTTTTTTTTGAATTTAGATTTGTAACTACAATATATAGAGGATGTATTTGGTTTCATAGTGTTTTAATATTGAATTATTTTTCAATTAAGTTTTGTAGTCAAACCAATTACAATTTAGACATAGGTGTACTAATGGGAGCATAAGTTTTTTTGTATGTACATCAAAATTCAATTTTTTTTGTTGGAATAAGGACATCAATACCTAGAGGAAATGTATTTTTTAGAAAAAATTTCTCTATTTTCCTATTTTTTTGTATGTGTGAAATAAAGACCTTGATGTTCATTGAAAAAACTACATTCAAAACAAATAAAAAATAAACATAATAATGAAATTAAATATATTGAAAATTATTCCTTTTGGGAAGCTTATAATAAAGACTACATACTTACAAAACATAAGTTTTAAATGAATTCATTTGATCCTCCAAAATGTAAATCAAAAGTGGCTTTTTATTAGCATTTTGATAGGTGTAGAGGAGACTCCATTATAGGTATGGTTGAAAACTAGCGGGGTTCTATCCAAGGGAGTTTGATCTAAGGGGGTTTGATCAAACCCTATTCAATTAAAATCCTTTAAATGGAATCATTCAAGGCTTAAATCATTATAATTTTTAAAAATATGTGATTTCAGGCAAAAATTAGGATGTCTCAAAAAGTGTAACCCATTATTGTGGTAGCACCACAACACTTTCCTCTAGCCTTGCACACAATTGAAAAGAGATGCCTTCTTTGATATGGTTTCTCCTCAGCCACCTTTGGATTGACCAACACTCTCCTCATCATGAGAGATTCACCTTCTTTAGGTTCTTCACCTTTCGAGGATGCATCGCTTTCCTCATCCTCTTGTTTCAAGTAGTTTCTTGAACATTGCACTCTTCTTGTTACCTTCTTATATTTTTGGACTCTCATAAGCATGATGACCAGCTTCTCCAAAATGCAAACATTTAAGTAGGAACCCTCTACTGCTACTGCCATATCCTACCATATCCTCTTGTTGGAAACTCTTTTTCTTTTTTCTTTATCCCACTTCCTTAGTCCATTTGATCTTGGATTCTTCTTCAATCTTCTTCCCTTTAATGTTGCTTGCTTAGACCATTTCTCTTTAAAAAATATTCCATGACTTTTTGAATTATTTATTTGTATTCTCATCATCTTTTCTTCAGCCTTCAGTTCATATTGGTATGCTTCTTCCATCGAGGTAAGCTTCAACATACTCATTTCATCTAGAATGTTAAATCATAAATAATTTACATATCGAGCTACCCTTTCCCCATCAATTTCATTCCTCCCAATTGAATGGTTATCTTGTAGAAATCCTTGTAATCCTTTAACTCATCTCTTTCTATTTCAAAATTTGCAAATTATTGAATAAATCCATTTCGTAATCCCCATGAATAATTTTTTTCTTCAACCTAATCACCATCTGATCCCACCTTGTTATTCTGGGGTCTCCATTCACTACCTATTCTCTTTGCAACTCTTTTCAACATAATGCAATATTCATTTTTAATTTTATTTGGGCTAACTTTACCCTATGCGGGTCTCTAATTTCCTCCAATTCAAAATAATCTTCTAGCTCTCCTA
This sequence comes from Sequoia sempervirens, assembly GCA_007258455.2. NCBI lineage: Eukaryota > Viridiplantae > Streptophyta > Pinopsida > Cupressales > Cupressaceae > Sequoia > Sequoia sempervirens. The sequence goes on from VDFB02252616.1 coordinate 29,198,582, forward strand.
TCCAATAAATTAATTCTTCTAGATTTAATGTTCTAAAAAAATTTGGCACATCCATTTTTTTTCTTTTTGTGAAACTTGAAATAACCCTAAAAAACATTTCTTGTCTAGCATCCTTTTGTTCATCCTCTCTTCCCTGCAACTTCAAATTCACTTTCTTCATCACTCAAAAGATCTCTTGTGCTTCTAGTAGCTATTCTCACCTCATTTTTTATATCATTTATGCTATCATCCCTTACCATTTCATGAAATTGTTAGAATACATCCTCTATTCTGGGTATTCCTCTTCGAGGTGGCATCTTGGAAGATTTTTGAATAACAATCCTCATGTTCTCCACATTAATCCTCTCAAGTCCTCACCCAAAATTCCTAGTGTAGAGTACCTCATAGTCAATGCTCTATTCACATGCTCACAACCACTAGATTTGATACCAAATGGCGCAAGAAACCAAACCTTTATTGAATAATTGAATTGGAAACTTCATTTGTCATTCAATCAATCAAATTTATACATAAATCATGGAAAAAAATTTAAAATTTAATCTATTTAATAAGTCTAGGAATACTATTTGAAATTAAATGTACATCCACATTCAAATTCATTTCTAATTGATTGATCATACAATTGTTAAACTTGGGCTATTTTTCTTAAAACTAGCAATTCAAATGTGCCTTCACTCTACCTTTACCATACACATCATTTCATCTAAAAATATCTTTATCCTCATAATGCAGCTCAATCCTCTACTATTGGTTTTGTTGCTAAGTATTGTTTCAATGGTGATTTAAGCATGTCACCACACTCTTCCATATGGTATCAACTTTCCCTCTCTTTCCATCAGCAACCTATATTTTGGTTGTCTTATTCTCTATGTAGCTTTCTTCATCTCTATATTGCACCCTTACTTTTTCTCCCCTATTTTTTTATTTTATTTTCAATCTACAAAAAATTTCCCCTTGGTGGACCCTCCTTCTTCACTCCTGCACAACCCCAAGTTAAAAATGCATTTTATTAAATCTCCCTTTATTTCTATTTTTGTGACTCTTCATTGTCAATGCTAACTTTAAATTGTGCCCCTTCACCACTTCAATTAAAATTTCCCTTTTCCAGTAGTTGTATTATTTGTATTTGATTTCTTTTAGATTATTATGGAAGGCACCCCCTCACATCTCCTTCATTTTGCATTTTTTTTGAAGAATAATATTTTCATGGAATTTTTTTGTTGTCTCTTCCATCATTTGACTAGAGGTTCATTTATCTGACTTTCATAAGTTGCACAACCCATCCTCCCCAAGCATCCTTTCTATCACCTCTTTTGATATCAATAAAAATAATGATTAAATTTCATATTATTGCCACTACAAGGTAAATGAAGTTTGAATTAGATGCACATGGAAAATGGTTCTAGCCAACGATATGAACAATCTTCTAATTTAGCCATCAATGATCTTCAAATGATCTAAACGTAGATTGCATCTAATGGTTGTCAAACCATTTAAATCACCACACACCAAAAATGTGAAAGTGAAACCAAACTGAAAAGAAAAAAGAAAAAAAAACTGCAAACATTTTTTGGTTGATGAGGATCGTCAGTTTGCTTAGGTGCTCCTGTATCAAATTGAGGTGAAAGTAGTCATTTCCTATGCAACTAAATTTCTTATGATATGGTGAGGATGCATAAGATTTTTGTAGCAATGACTTAGATACACACATAAATCTGAAAGGAAACCAAAATGAAGAAAGAAAAAAAAGCTGCAAACATTTTTGGTTGATGAGGATCGTCGGTTGCTTAGGTGCTCCTATATCAAATTGAAATTGAAAGTAGTCATTTCTATACAGCTAAATTTCTTGTGATATGGTGAGGATGCAGGATTTTGTAATGACTTGGAGTATGTGTTGTTTTCTTGGCTTCTTTATCTCATATGGGCTCTGGCTACATTGACTAAGAAGATAGACCCTAGTGGAGCTCTACTCAAACTCCAGAAATTTTAAAAGGGTATCCTTAACACTTTAGATAACTCTGAGATATAGCAATCAAAGGCCATTGGATCCAAGGAAGGCTATAGCTATGGATTCTATGTACAATGAAGGAAGAGGAAACCTATAAACAACCAATGTTATGAGTAACACTAATGTGAACATGAGAGGTCTTGAAAGCTTATATTTCAACAAGAGAAACTCAAAGAGAAATCCAACAACCACTCGTCCAAGGAAACTCCAACATCTTCAATAGCTTTTACAATATTTAATTATGCACAATTTGAGCAATCCACATTACAAATTGTCATCAATCCACAATAGGATTGAAGGTTTGCATGATTTCTTTAGTTTAATTGTGTTTGAATTGTATTTCAATAATTTAGATTATATCTTTGAAGCTTTAGCAAACTGATTTAATTGAATATAGATTTCTATGATCTTAATCTTGTAGATTATTAGTGTTTTTAGATTCTAATGGCTTAAATTATGTTTTCTAACTATCACTCATATTTCCCCTATGACGTTTTGGCATGCCCTGAGTCAATGGACATTAAATTTGCTCCAATCCCACAAGTTGTTGCTGAGAAGAGGATTATTATGTCCATACTAACTAAAGCTTGTGGGATGGCGAAGTCATTTCCTCTTGGTGGGTCTTTGAATATTTTTACATGGTGGGATATCAAAGGTTTGGGCTACTATTCACTACTAGACTTATCATCGGCATACGAAAAATGCACTGCCAATGACTCACCAATGGAAATTTCATCGGAAAAAATTCACAATGGGAAATTTTTTCGCAATGACAAATTTACTGCCAAGTAAAATTCACGGCCACTAATTCACCATGGTGGAAAGTTAACCAAATTAATTTTTTATTATCATAAATTAAATTATTCTTTTGTAAAAAAAAAAAAAAAAGTTTTTGAAATATATATTAAAAAAATGTTAATGCAGTTAATTTTTCATGGTGGTGAATTTTACTTGATGGTGAATTTGTTATGGCAGTGAATTTTCTCACGATGAATTTGATAGTGAATTTTTGGTTAGTGAATTACTGGCAGTGAATTTTCCTAGAGCCCTTATCACCATGTCTGCAACTTCCATCTATTTTTTCTCTTGTATGTTGATTTTAATGTCTTTGTAATGGTCTTCAGAAATCCAAGTTTTTAGCTTCATGTTGTCCATCTTTGCTTTAACAACAACAACAAAATTAGAGAGTAGAAAAAGTATGGCTAAAGCAACAACAATTTGGTAGCCTTCCTTAGGAAAATATTCCATTCTATTCTCAACCACAATCATAACCATTAGAAAGTTGGCTAGGACTAGATCTATGTAGAGGAAGTCGTAGAAGCGCTTTAGCTCATTCTTTGTGATAGCTTTTGTGGGTCGCACTATAAACATTGAAAGAAAAGATATAATAGAGGGTAACACAACCAAAAGCAAGATTATGCCTCCATCGTCCTTCCCATAAATTGCATGGTCTATTTGAGTGAAGATGGCTTCACTCAACCCAAGGAATCCCTTAAGAATTCCAAGGACACTTCCTCCACTCTATGGAAATTTTTTTGCACATGTAGCTAGAGCTCCTGTATTGGAAAATGTATGAGAATTGGCTCCTATAGACATATGTAAATACATCTTCCATGTCTTTGGCTTAGCAATTCATTGGGTGACATACAATCAGATCATCAGATAACTAGTGATGTTCATGAGGGCTCCAATACCAAGGACTACCTAGGGTGGAAAGACTTCATTTAATAGACCAAACACAACTCCAATGCTCCCTCCATGATCCTTATAAAATTTTAATGTTGGGTTAAACTAGTTCTTGGGTTAGAGTTAGTTGATTAACCTTTAGTGGTCTTTAGCACATGGTTTTGTGCTAGTTGTATTGGTCCATGGTTTTGCATGTATGTAATTCTATATAATGGCTTGGTGACTCCATTGTATGTGTTGTTGGTTGAAGCCTCTAGGCTCAACCTGGTTGAAGTTGAGGGTTAATATGAAGATCTTCATTGCTAGTTTTTCCCCAATTTGGGGTTTTCTAGGGTAAATCACTGTGTTGTGATTGTGTTCTTGTTCCATGCTTGATTTGTGTTTTTGTTTTTATTCTTCATCGGGTTCCTAACAAGTGGTATTAGAGCTTTATTTTGGGATTTTCTTTTTACTTTCATGTCCAGGGTTTGTGAGTTGCATGTAATTTCATGGATTCGCATGTGGCTTGCATGTGCTTGCATGTTGTTGCATGTAAGAATTCATAGTGTTTAAGGTTTTAGGTATTTCTTCTATGAAGATTTCTTAGCCTAAATTCTTGAAATACAGAGATTGATGTTTTTCTCACAGTGTGGAGATAAGGCAACAGCATTGTTTTGAGCGATCTAATATTGTTGCTGAAACAAAAGTTTAGTGTATGTGCCTCAATGATTTGGCTTTAAATCTGAATTCTCCTCAAGTTGTAATGGGTTGTATGTAATTTTAATACATGCATTTTGGGATGATAAGCTATAAGACCTGGTAAACAACAATCTTTGAAAGGAAGGCCTAATGAATGGGTTTTCCTAAGGTGGTGAGGCTTAAGTCATCAGTTCTCAGGTTTGATGTGGAAATCTCGGTGGCAGTGCACTTGGTGTGGAAGAGTTATGGTGCTCTACCCCCAAGACCTAGTTAAAAAGGGATTTAGGTATTCTAGTTCTTATGGGTTGATTAATTGATTAACCTTTAGTGGTCTTTAGCACATGGTTTTATGCTAGTTGTATTGGTCCATGGTTTTGGAGCTCATGGTTTTGAGCCCATGGATTTGCATGTATGGAAGTCTATATAATGGCTTGGTGACTCCATTGTATGTGTGGTTGGTTGAAGCCTCTAGGCTCAGCCTGATTAGGGTTGAGGGTTAATATGAAGATATTCATTGCTAGTTTTTCTTGAGTTTCAATTTTTTTAGGTAAATCACTATGTTGTGATTGTGTTCTTGTTCCATGCTTGATTTGTGTTTTTGTTTTTATTCTTCATCTGTTCCTAACATGTAATGTGGTTAGTGATTCCTGATCATAACCTAGGACTGCTTTTATTGTTTCATTACATATATACCAATATGTAATGTCCCCCAACAAAATATATGATAAGAAAACATATAAATACCACAAGCCATCTTCCCTTGGTCACATTTCTGGCCAGAACAAACAAATTTGCTTTGTGTATTTTAACTAAATACACATCCATAATCAATGGTACAATCCATTAATGTTTTTACAAATTATATAGATAGAATTCTAGTAGAAATAGATGAAGCGTGCATCCTCTGTGTGATCTCTTAATCATGTTTGCTGATAGCATGTATAATAATTGCAAAAAAACTATTTGCTATCTCCTATGTGTAAGATTTGCCTACTGTAATATTTGTATTTCTTCAAAATCCTGAAGCTGTCATCAATCAATCATTTCAACTGATATTTGAAAAATAATGGTGTCAAACTTATTCTCTCTTTGAAGTAGGAATATACTATGCCATCTAAGAATCCTACTTCATGACAATCACTCCTTTAGGATAGATATTGATAAGATTGAAACATAGAAATAGTTGTTTTAGATGTCGATATCTTAATGTAGTTGTTGTTGGCATATGGCTTTAGGAGATTATTTTTGGCTACTAGTGTTGTCATTGATGGAAACTAGAGTCAGTAGTGTGGTCCACAGTTTAGAAGCAATTCCTACCAGTAATGAAAGTAGAAGTCAATACTCTACCGACATAATGCACAAAGAACAAAGTATTTGGTTGGTAAATTGATCTGGACACTTCACCTTATCATTATTTTTTTGTGTGGATCCGTAGGGATGCTTGTCAATCATGCATACTATCTGTTTGATAAATTTTATGATATTACATTCATCCATGTATGAGTTTGGAGATTCAACAGAATAATTTATTGTTTATTTTCTCATTATGGCCAACCTGTTGTATGGCGCGTTATAGATGTATGAGGAGTATGTGTTTAACTATTTCTTATGTTGGGAATTTTGGTTTGGGTCCCTACTATAGTCTAGCCGACTTGTGTGGGTACATATTAGTTCTAATTGGTGATTTGAGTTGACTTATGAAGAATATTATATTTTGTTTAAAGCCAACATATAACAATAAAATCTTGTTAAGTGGATATATATGTGAGATCAAAAAATCATTTTCAGATAGAGATGTGGAGTGGTGTATGAAGTAGTGAGAATGTGTGTGTAGAACAAGCTGCATGAGGTATCAAAGATCGTTGAGAAATTTTTTGTGAGAGGTTTCTTGAACAGCAAAGCAAATAGAGTAGAAGTCTGAATTAGGTACAGAAGATTCGAAATTGGTCTTCCTAATAGCTGACATAGATTGAATCTGGAATTTTAGAGATGTTGTTTTGTAGTTGATGCAGACCGGCTGATACAAGGAAATTATTTTTAGATAGGTGGGTCCTCTTTGTATTTTAGATGAAGTGAGCTCTGGCGTTATGCGAATACAGGTGCACATTCCCCTTTTAAATTTTTGAGTATACTCTAAGTTATTCTCACTTTGTGGTTTCTAGCAGAGACTTCTTGCCAGAAAATAGCATAATTGTTATGGTGTCTTGTTCTTCTTCTGTAATGTGCCATGACCTTCTATTTATTTGTTATGGATGCTATTAGAGGTTAAATATTGTTGTTGATAGTTTAAGATATGATTTGAGATTCAAATTGTGGAACATGCATTCACCCCCCCTCTTAGTGTTCCTAGTGTCCAACAATTGGTATCATATCAGGTTCCTCTTTTGAGTTTAACAACTTGAGGTGGATCTTGGATTACAATGTATGTATGTGATCTTCAACAACTTATTGTGGCACTTGATGATCTTGATAAGTCTAAAGAAGAGGTCATGGAACTAAAAGAAAACCTTGTGGTTGTCAAAAAATTCATTCAATCACTGTAGGATAAAATAAATGAGTCAAGGGAAAATAGGAAAGAAATATGTGGTCAGTTGAAGCAAAAAGAAAGCAGAGGCTCGGGAGATGTTCATCTGAATCAAACCCTAAAATAATAAAAAGAATGTGAAAATCTTACTGGATAATACTGTAAACTTTGAGAGAGCAAATCTGTAAATGAGAGTTAACCAAAAGTTGAAGAAGAAGAAGAATAGAAATTTGTGGGTGTGAAAGGAGAAGTACAGGAATCGCCTGTAAATAGTGGATTCACTGTTGCTGATTGAACACAAAAATCAGAAACAATAGACAAAGCGCTTGAGGGGCAAGTATTAGTTATTCTTAGAAATAGAGCTTATGCAAATGAGTTTAAGGAGAAGTTCAGATGGTTCTTCCACAAACGATGTAGAGTAACTAAAAAAGGATGCAAATGATAGGTGGGAGTGCTGGCTATGTGAAGGATGGCTGAGCTTTGGATTGAACATAAGAACCCTGAAAAGAAGACTAAAGGTAGAAGATATCCGATAAGGAAACCTAATGCTCATAAATTTAATGGATATTGCTTTGTTTGTAATAGATTTGGGCATATTGCTTCTCAATGTAGAAGTAAGATAAGTTCTATCAATCCATCATTTTCTGGTCAATGTTTTAACTGCAAAAAGTTTGGTCATAAGTCATTAGAATGCAAAAGCATGTCTGTCAGAAAAAAGGGATGTTAAATGTTATATCTATGGAAGGTTTGGACATATTGATAATCAGTGGATATTAGGAGTAATTCAGTGGAATGGATGGTATAGACAAAAATATCTGGTATGCTACAATTGTAACAAATTTGGTCACATTGCAAGAGTTTGCAAAAACAAAAAAATGAATAAAAGAGGTCTGAAACATCACGGTAGAAATTCACAAAAAAGTGATAAAGGTAAAGGAAAAGCATCTGTGGAAGAGATAAGAGATCGGATGAAAAAAACATGGGTAAAGAAGAATGGATCTGATGAAGGTAATAAGACTGTACCAGAAGCTCCCTTCGGTAGCTCATCTGGTAATTGATTTCAGGCCATTGGCCTAGGGGGGAGTTTTTCATGAATTTTTTTTGTCCCCCCATGTGTAGTTGGTTCCAAATTGCAGTAAGTTGTTTAGAGTTGTGTTATTCATTCTCAAATGTACTGATCACTTCTTGAATGTCCACAAATGGATTTCTCTCTTGTTGTTTGAAAATAGTGTAACCAGAACTTCTAGGACAAAGCATTTTATGCGATAAGAAAGTTAGGTGTGCAAAGTTATAAAAGGGCGTTTGAAACCTTCATTTATCACTGTGCACCAAAGGAGAATAGTTGGAGAACCCTTTTTCAGAAATTTTTTGAAGGAGTGAGTCAAATTAGCAAAAAATTTCAAGGTATTTCTGTTGATTATCAATTTCATACTTATTCTGTGATCAGTAGAACCCTGTTCAGTACAAACAATGAAACAAATTAAAGGAACAATAATTCTGGATGATTTTAGTAGTCAAAAGGTTAGGGATGTAAGAAATTCATTGTCTCACGTTGAATTGAAGAAGCTTGGAGGAGTAAAACACAAGAATCTAGATATTTGGAATGAATTTCCTCATTTCATCAACGTAGAGGTAGTCCAGTTATTATTAAATAGGTTGGATGGTGATATCCTTACTTTGGATAAACCCTATCAAATTTCTAAGGATGTAATTAGAATTCTAACAGGTTTGTGCAATGTTGGTGATGTTCCGAAAAAGAAATCGATTCGAAATGTTGAAGTCGAAGCCCTAATCGGTGTAAAAGGAGATCAGAGGGTGCTGATAATTACGTCGATCAAAGACCCATTAACAAAGTATATTGCATATGGAATTTCATACAAGATCTTCTTCAGAAATAGGGAAGGTGCAACATCTGTAGGCGTAGTCTATATTGTGCACAAGATGATAATAGAAAATGAAGACTTTGACCTCTATGGATTGTTGAAGAATCAACTAATGGAGAATGTGCAATTGACAAAGGACATATATTACTCTTTCAGGTTTGGCACCTTGGCTATATGCATTATGATGTATTTCTTGAATTGCTTGCCTCAGAATGACAATGTAGTATGGAAGCAAAAAATGTCAGTTTGCAAGAAAATATTTGAGCATTTCAATTCTTTTGAAAATGGTGAACAAGTTTATGAGAACTTATTTGGAGACTTGTTAGGAAAGTTTGGTATTCCTCCCTCAGTAAAAGAAATTGAAATTGGATCATCCTTCGGTAAGTCAGAGAAAAAGCTGAAGAGAGAAAGAGAGTTGGCTGGTGACACTCCTCTAGCGCCTAAGTCAACGAAAGTTGAAGGAAAAGGTACAAAGAAGATAGTTGTGGACGTAGTCAATGAATAATCTAAGGAATATACTCTAAGAGATGAACCAAAACTAGTTGAACCGGTTGTGGTAATTGCAGAAGAAAGTGATAAAGATGGTGCCCTATTCAAAGCAAAGATATTGCAGATTGTTCAGGAAGAAAATGGAATGCAAAAGATAACTGACATATGGATAAATGGTCCATCTTATGAACAAGACCTCATTGAGTTCACTCTAGGAAGATACTTTATTGATAACAACATTGAATTGAAAAGTCTGGAGAATGTGCTTTCGGAAGAATTTATTGAATGTATCAAGGAGGCTATGGACTCTATGTCTCAAGACAAAAAAGAAGAGGAAACAATCTCACATCTAAAGATGTAGTTTAGGCTATCTCTCACCAAAATTGAAGAAGAAAATGAATATACTAATACAATGCATTGAATCAACAAATAAGATCTTCAATTACTGTCTCAGGTGGCCTCACGTGGTTGGAAAATACAAGGACAAGTTGGAAAAATTTGAGAATGAGCTTGTCAGAATCAGACAGGATTACAGTATGGTTCAGGACAAGGATGGAGAAGTGAAGAAGAAATTTCATGAGCTGCAAGTTGATCATGCAAAGATTCACTCTACCAAAATTACTCTTATGGACTCCTTCTGGAAAGTGAAGGACCTAACTGAATCCAGATTAGAGAAAATGGTTGAAGTTTTAAAGAAAGGAGAAAAGCTAGAAGAAACCATTACCATTCCTGAATCCCTTGTTCAAGTCATCAACATAACATAAAAAAATAACAGTCTGATAGTTTCTACTAGGATTGCAGTGGACTCTTGGAAGAAATTTCTCCTTGAAATGAAAGTTAAGTATAAAATAATTTTCTCATTTGTGTGGTAGTTGCAATTCCTCAAATTTTGCTCAATTTCCGCATCAACAAAGGGGGAGAGAATGCAGTAAGGAAGTGTAAAACAAAAAATCTAGGAAAGTAGTGAAGTTTTGTCATTGATATGAGGAGAATGCGGTGAAAAATTCCTTGACATCAAAGGGGCAATAATGTTTTTGTAGTATTTTCTTGGTTGTTTTGTTGTCTTGTAAGAAGTTTGAATTTTGGTTTCTCAACACTTAGTCATTTTTCACTAATTGTGCCATCAAATAATCTCAAGGAGATTGTTTTTTGGTTGCTGGTATTGTCATTGATGCTTGGTGGGTATTGATGATGTGGTGCGGTTTAGAAGTAGTTCCTACTGGCTTGGCATGTGTCTAGTAAGTCAATACTCTACCACGATAGAATGCCTGTTTATAGTATCTGCAGATTGGTGGGGTGATCTGGACACTTCACGGATCATTATTTTGTTGTCATGTGGATCCTAGGGATGCTTTTCAATCATGCATACTATCTGTTTGATAAGTTTTATGATATTACATTGATCCATGTACGAGTTTGGAGATTCGACAAAATAATTTATTGCTTATTTTCTCATTATGGCCGACCTGTTGTATGGTGTGTCCAGATGTATGAGGAGTATGTGTTTAACTATTTCTTATGTTGGGAATTTTGGTTTGGCTCCCTACTATAGTCTAGCTAACTTGTGTGGGTATGCATTAGTTCTAATTGGTGATTTGATCCGACTTATGAAGAATATTATATTTTTTTTAAAGCCGACATATAACAATAAAATCTTGTTAAGCGGATATATATGTGAGATCATAAAATCATTTTCAGATAGAGATTTGGAGTGGTGCATGAAGTAGTGAGAAGGTGTGTGTGCGAAAAAGTGAAAAACAACCACATGAGGTATTATTAGAAGATCTGTTGAGAGAATTTTGTTTGTGCAGCAGAAGGGTTTTTGTTGAGTAGAGTAGAGAAAAATAAAGCAGAAGTGTGAATTGGGCAGAAGGTCCAGAATTAGTCTTCCTGTGCTTCATTGGAACTGAATCCAAGAATTTAGAGATGTTTTCTTAGTTCATATTTTGAATAGCTTTAATCCAAACTTCTTTTGGACAATGAGTCCTCTTTTGTATTTTGAGCAGTGAGCTCTAGGCACTACGCCTAAATGCAAGTGCATTCCCCTTTTTATCATACTTTTAATAGATTATACTTTATGGATTAATCTCCACCGTGGGTTTTCCCCTAACAGGGTTTCCACGTAAAAATCTTGGTGTTATGGTGTCCACATTTTCTTATTAATCTACATGCATGTTTCCTTCTATTTATTTGTTGTGGATGCTATTAGAGGTTAAATATTGTTGTTGATAGTTTAAGATCTGATTTGAGATTCAAATTGTGGAAAACTGATTCACCCCCCCCACTCTTAGTGTTCCTAGTGTCCAATAGTTGTATTTCATGTAATCAAGATTGATGTTAAAATTGTTATGTGTATGATTGAATATATGAATATGAGATGTCATTATTTTATGGTATATATTGATTTGATTTGTTTTCTTAATGTATGGTAATTTTTTAATGTGAAAGTATTAGAAGATGATGTCTTTAAATATACACTCATAGATGTTCAATTTAAAATTTGATTGTTGTAAAGTAATAAAATAAATCGATAAATTGAAATGTAGAAATATATCTAAAATTGGAGATCTAAGATGATTGAAATGTCACAATCCTATGGCCTAGTATGATTTTATCGAAGTGTTGTAATTATATCCAAGATTGACTTTGTCCTTTAATACATGCAAATAAAGTTCACCTAAATGATGTGGTGCTAAGGAGCCTCATTAGGAGCTTACCCTATATAATAGGAAGCATTAAAATTCCTTTATTATAGTTAGGACCCTAGGATCAATACAACACTTGATCAAAAAAAAGAAAAAAATAAATTTTGATATTGATGTCCCAATGTAACTATGTTTCATTAATTGAAAAGGATCTAGGTCATTACAACATATAGTAAATTTTGGGTATTGCTCAAAGGCCCTTTTGGTTTCATTAACAAGTTCGTCATCCAACTCAACACCAATATTCCAAACCACAAGTCACAACTCACTAATATGGTACTATAAGACCTCACTAGAGCCTTTTGTAGTTGTTAGCAATTAGATAAAATTTTGAAGTGAGATATGAAGTTTCTTAGTTTCAATCGATGCTTTATCTTGCTCCTTGTTTGTATACAAACGTATATTTAACTATTATTTGTAACTAGATATTATAGAAACTCAAGGGAGGATAACTAGGCATAGATAGTATACATACATTCACATATAAAACTAAACCAACATAATACATATGGGTATGTGTAGGATCATCATGGAAAAAATAGGCCCTTAAGTGGCAACAAATTCAAAAAAATTAGAGTTAGGCAACTTGACGTAAAAATTTGAATAAGTTATCTATATTATTTCAAAAATATATAAGAATAGAATCTGTAGAAAATTGAATGTAGTTTCTAAACTACTAGGTTTATTTTTAAAAAATTAAAATGTATTTGGTGAAAGTTGAAATTTCAATAGTAGTACTTAAGAGCCTGGGAAAAATAAGAAGTAGGTGTCACATCGTTACTAACCACAATAAAATGATAATATTTTTTATAAGATTTTTAGATATAGTAGAGGACTCATGTGTCTTGATGTGATGGATATTTGTTTGTGTTTTCAAGTAAATAATTGAATATAATTTTTATTACAACTTTTAAAAAATATAAAAAATAGGTAATAGAGCCACCTTAACTTGGTCAAAATTCATGAAATTCATTTTTAATCTATAGTATGTGAAGGCATAAGTGTGACACATATTTGATTCAAAAAGTGATACACGTTTGAAAGCTATAAATATTTTTCAGTAATATCAATCGGACTTTGTTATTAATTCAAATAGAAAATAGATAATAATTATTTATTAAATTCAAAGTAAAACATAATTATATTGGTGGAAATATGAGGAATCTCTTCTAAACCCTTTTGTTTCATCAATTTGGGGTTAAAAAAAAGTTGTCAGCCACATACCCTACACATACCCATCATATTGCCACTTTTTGGCCCGTAATGATCCTGCACATACCCATATTTATTGTTATATTTTTAAATATATTATCAATTGTTGGCCAAATGTATTCTATATCATTGGTTAGAAAATTTTCATAGATAGCCTAATGTAATATGTTTGATTGGTTTGTGTATTAGGTGCTTCCCTTGGACCCCAAATCAATGGTGTCAACGCATACACACTCCATATAAAATCTACTAAGCATATCCTTGTGTTCAATATATTTCTAACCTTTATCATTAGTTAGAAATTTTTCATAGATAGCCTAATGGAATATGTTTGATTGGGTTGTGTAGTAGGTGCTTCCCTTGGACCCCAAATCAATGGTGTCATAGCATACACACTCCATATAATTTTGAATTGGTATTTTAGTGGCTTGTGATCTTTTTTTATTTTTGTATGCTCACTCATATGAAACTTTTTTAATACAAGAATTTGGGCCTCAAAATTATTCATTACCTTTAATCACACCCTTCTACATTTCATTAACTGAGAAAAAAATTATTAGAAACAATACAAATGTGTTCTAAAAAATGATAAATGGTGTATTCTAAAGGCAATGAGAAGAACTAAAAGAATTCCATGTAAGCTAAGGAGGCGTATTGGTGATTAATTTTACTATTCTCTAACTAAGTGAAAGGAACAATTCAATCTATACAAACTGTTTCATGGCCATACGCCATGTAAGGTATAATGCAATCTACACATTCTTGTATTCAAATAAAAATTATATGTGAGTTCCCTAGATAGCTAGCTTGGCCTAATCTATTCATTCTATGTGATTAATTACTTTTATAAATAAAAAAATATTATGTTTAATCTTCTACAAGTTTTTCTCTTGGACAAGAAATGGTGGAATTACTACTATAAAACACATAGAGATGACTTGGACACACTTGTAGACATTAATTTTTTTATTCCAAGCCTCAAAGAGACTTTTGATCTAGTTGGGAACTATGTTGTCAAGTACATAATTTTTTCTCAATTAATATGCACCAAGGTTGAGATCAATTGGTGCAAGAATACTAGATACTTTTCATACTTTAGTTTCCAAATTTGGTATTTAATATTTAGAGAAATATGTTATTTAAAATATAGGTCATGTTTGAGAAAACATATCCAATTAGATGTGTATTTTCTAAATATCTCTTTTGTTATTAAAGAATATAGATTTTCCAACAAATGTGAAGAAAATGACAAAGTGGGTATAAATATAAAATATTTTAAGTCCCAAGTAATCCATTGTAAGCTCTCAAGCTAGAATTCCATTTTTTTTCTCTTAGTATAATATATAGGAGAAGTAACAACTACAAAATAACAAAAATAAATAGTCAAAGACTAGGAATTAGTGTTCAATTAAAAATTCCAACACTCATTCTAATGTATAATATTACACTTGGAAGACTCCACTTTCTTAGCTTGATGAAACAAGAAGTATCATGTGCTATAGTAGATATAGTAAATATCTCCACTTTCCTTTTAAACATGGAGGAAGAAATATATCTATTCAATTCTCAAATTTGGATCAATGGTTAGATAATGAAGTTTAAGTTATTGACAAAAGAAGCTAGATGGACCTAATTTCCCTTAAACTAGTTCTAATATTGAACTTTTTATTGAAGCCTCACCCATGAGCATACTAAATTCAATTGTTTAGTGTGGATATTGAGACACATGTTGTTCAATAGTACAAACTAATATATGTCAACAATCCTTTTAAATATATAGTTTTTTGTAATTTTACTCCAACATATTTGTGGGATGATTTAATTGAGAAACCATATATTTACAATGGTCATGAAGTATGTGAAATAAATCTAGGTAATAAATTCTTATATGTTTATAATGAGATATATTGTATACAAGAAATGCTCCCTAAGCTATTACAGGCTATCTCTAAATAGTGATGGAAGCTAACCATGTTTTGTAAGAATTTTGTGCTTCATGATGATACATAAGTATAAGGATATCCTCATGGAATAAACAAACATGTGCAATAGTTCCTTTAGCTAATTTACACATTATGTGATAAGACATACTATTAATTATATTATTGGACTATGTCTACCTAATCTCTTTTTGTATTGTAGATAATTTTTAGAGGACCATAAGAGAAAGCAAAAAAATGATGAACTATGGATATATTATACATCAAGCCCAACCCATTCATTTATGCAAACCTAATTATGTTCTCATAGAAGAAATATGGTAGGAACTCCCAAAAAGATCATAGTGAAGAATAAATACTCATTTCCTAGGATTGAGAACTTGGACTACCTCTACAATGCAAATTTATTCACCAAAATTAATCTTGTATGGACATCTAACATTTGGACTTTGCCTCTTTCGAAACAATTGATTTTAATAGCATAATTAACTCTGGTGTCAAAAGCCAAAACTTCACAGCTTCAAAGAGGAAGGGTACGGTATCTCCTGAAACTGTTAATAATCATCAAATTTCCCCCAAGGAGGGGTCCTCCCCAAGAAAGGGGAACTCTGCACACCTGATTAATTTTGGCAAGAACAAAAAGCCTTGGCAAATGGACCTTTCCTAAACACATTGTATCACACAGATTGAAGGCAGATTTCACAGTGCTCTCTTTTGAAGTCTTGACTTACCACTACTCCTCCTTTCAGCATTAACCACCTTAAGAAATATTTGGCTTTTTTAATATTATTCGTTTTAAGTTGTCGGGGACTATTAAATTCTGTCCAATTTTTCCTGTGTGTAGCATCTTCCCTTTTCTATGATTTATTTGTTTTTAATGAGTCCTCTGGGGACTATTACTTTTATTAAGTGCACATTTCAAATTCAGAATTCCCGTTCAAATTTGTATCTTATTATTTTGACAATAGCAAGGTAAAAATAGGTTTGCCATTTTTGTTTTTTTGGTTAATAGGATAGGATGTAAGGGGAAATAAATTACTATGATTTTATTAAAAACTAGTTTAAAAAAAGTTAAATTACCCAAGGATTATTTAACTAAATATTTAAATTAAATTTATGACTGATCTGTAATGGATAAGGGCCCTTCTTGTCTTTACCTTATTCAAAAAATTAAAATTGAATTATTTTACCATACTAATTAATGCATGATTAGATCCTAATCATTTATACTATGTACTATACATTACACATATTTAAATCATATTCCCTACTGATATTACATTATGTGCTTTTTTTGAGAGTTGTATGACCATTATAATGAAATTATTGCTTAATTTAATGGTCATGTTTACTTTGAAATTAAAATCTGGGAGGATATGAAATGTAGAAACTATGTATAATTAGGATTTCAACAATTGTGTCATGGCCTCAAATGTATGATAAATTATAAAAAACTCTCATTGTCTCATGGTAGTAACAAGACCATAAAACATTACTTGCCAACATTCTTCTATGATGCAAGAAACTTATATTCTTCTTTATTTTCTTCCTTATCTATCTTTCTCAAAATAAGGGAGTACATGGATGCAAATTTGATTTTTCTGAAGAATACAAGAAACATAGTGTTCATCTACTAAAACTATTTTTTATGTTTACATAGGTAGAAATTGAGATTACATCTGCAATCTATAATATGTATTTACTTTATAAATTTTTTATAATGGCTCTTTCAATGTTATTCTAAGATGAGGAATAATGGGTTTAATCACCTATGAGATCAAAATAGAGATCATGATGAGTCATGTATAAATTGCAAGTATTTGATAATTCTAGTTGACTAAAAAACTATTCTTATTGATCTTTAAAATTTAGATAAAATTTGGAGAAAAAATTATATACCATAAGAAATATGCATGTCAAAATAGATCTATTATATTAATTTCTCACCATTATTTTCCTCTATAATTTAGTACTTTCAATTTATTTCCAAGAAGTAATAAGCATGTACAATTTAATTTGTTTTCTCATTCATAGAATTTATTTGGATAGTTAGATCTATTGATTAATGGTTGATATTACTAGGGAAAAAAATGGTTTTTTCTTTGCAACCTTTATGTTTTTCTTTCAATTCCTCATCTATCTTAACAATAATGTTCCAAACTACAAGTCCTAAACTAACTTCTATGGTACCGTAGGGCTTGAGTAGAATTTGGTGATTATGAGTGGTTGAAGTAGCATATGAAACATGTTAGTTCTAACAAACACTTCATCTTCCTATCTCTTTGTATATTAATGTATATAACCATTCTTTATAATTTTACATATTCCATACATTCAAGAAAGGACAAAAAGACATGGATAGAATATATCAAATGAAATATATATATATATATATATATTAAAAGAATAATAAAAATTTATTGGTATAATTCAAACATGTCAAATATCCTCAAAATTTCTCAACCAATTAAACTCTATATTTTTCTAACCTCTATCATTAATTCAAATATTTCATCACATAACTTGGTTGAATCAATTTTATTTGGATTTTGACCCGAGTTTTTGTTAAGCTACAAAACACTTAACATAATCAAGATTGAGATGTGTGTTATAATATCTAATTATGAGATTCCATTAATCTAGAGTGTGATGATTCGATACTTTTTCATAATTTATTCAGTGATATTTTTTGATGTGAAAGTATCTTAGAATGGTTCCTTCAAATACACAATGCTAGCCACAAAATTTGAATTAATAGTAAAATGATTTAAATCTAAGAAGCTTTGTGTCTAGGATGTATTATTAGGTCTAGGATCTAGTTTATGTGACATAATTTATTTGAACACTAAGTTCATCCTTTGATACATACATGATACATTTTCCTATATTTATATCTATTTCTAGAAAGTAATATGGTTGGAAAAACCACTGTTGAGAGCCTCCTATATATAGAAGGAACTATTGAACTTATTTGATGATAATTATACCTCTAGGATTACTTCGCTTAGATTGAAATTAAGAAAAAATATTTTTCGGTATTGATGGTGTTGAGATTGAGAGTGTGCGGTCTTATATGTGAATATGACTAAGACTATTATTGTAAAAATATTGAGATTAAGATATGATCCTTTTTTAGTAATATATGATAATCTCTGTTAATGTGAACATTTTTTTGATTATTCCTTTCAATACATAACCTAAGAACATAATATAGACTTTGACTATTATGATGTAGCAAAATCGTGACATTGAAAATATAAAATTAGATCTAGAATCGAAGACCTAAGATGATTGAAATGATTGAATCTTGGGGCTTGGGTTAGAATTAGGCTTATTATTTGGTCCAAGTGGTAGGATTATTTCTAGCGAACATGATTTTTTCCAAGGCCAAGATTTATATTTAATGTATACATGTAGAAAATGATGGAACTAATGTATCTATCTAGAAAATAATGTAGTGACAAGAGCACCATTAGTAACCTACAATGTATAGGAATAAATTGTTAAACTTTGTTGATGATTGTTGGGAAACTAAGATTAATACTGAATAAGATTGAATTACAGAAAAAAATTGTGTTGACATTCTATTGTATTATATATGTGAATTTAGGATGGCATTAATCTATTTTATGTGATGATATGATTCATATTTAATAATGTTTAATTATCGCTTGTAATATGAAAGTGTTTAAGGATGAAAACTTTAAATACACAACCTTAGCTTAAACTTTGACTATTGCAACACTACAATAGTATGCACCTAGGATATATATTCAGCAAAATTGAATTAAAGAAAAATGAATAGTGATAGGTGAATTTGAGATGTCATTGATCCATATCATGTGATTACAAGAACCCTCTTTCATAATGTATGATTATCCCTTCTAAGATGAAAGTGTCTAAGGATGATGACTTCAAATGCAATTTTAAGACACAACATAAATTTTGATTACTACAATACCAAAATAGATAATGTAGCAAAATCGTGACATTGAAAATATAAAATTAGATCTAGAATCGAAGACCTAAGATGATTGAAATGATTGAATCTTGGGGCTTGGGTTAGAATTAGGCTTATTATTTGGTCCAAGTGGTAGGATTATTTCTAGCGAACATGATTTTTTCCAAGGCCAAGATTTATATTTAATGTATACATGTAGAAAATGATGGAACTAATGTATCTATCTAGAAAATAATGTAGTGACAAGAGCACCATTAGTAACCTACAATGTATAGGAATAAATTGTTAAACTTTGTTGATGATTGTTGGGAAACTAAGATTAATACTGAATAAGATTGAATTACAGAAAAAAATTGTGTTGACATTCTATTGTATTATATATGTGAATTTAGGATGGCATTAATCTATTTTATGTGATGATATGATTCATATTTAATAATGTTTAATTATCGCTTGTAATATGAAAGTGTTTAAGGATGAAAACTTTAAATACACAACCTTAGCTTAAACTTTGACTATTGCAACACTACAATAGTATGCACCTAGGATATATATTCAGCAAAATTGAATTAAAGAAAAATGAATAGTGATAGGTGAATTTGAGATGTCATTGATCCATATCATGTGATTACAAGAACCCTCTTTCATAATGTATGATTATCCCTTCTAAGATGAAAGTGTCTAAGGATGATGACTTCAAATGCAGTTTTAAGACACAACATAAATTTTGATTACTACAATACCAAAATAGATACTTGTGAATGAGAATTTGAAATTATAAATGGAATTAGGGAGCATAGATGGGTATAGAATTTTGGGTCCTAGGATATGATTACCCCCGCTATTTGGTCAAGGTTGCATGGTCATATCTAACTAGCATGATTTCATTTGAGTTTGGACTTTAATAAATGCCACTTTTTTTAACTACATGTATATGTGTTTGGAAAACAATGCGGTACTAAATTGCATTCAAGGGGGTTTGCTATGTATGTAAGAAGGTATTAGTTTCTTTGGTGACTGCTAGGCCCTGAAGAATGAAACATAGAAACAAAAATATTATATACTAATGTCTATATGTATTTGTGCCAAATAGAATTAAATGTAATGTCAATGATGTTAAAATGTCTATAATGAAATATATAAATATGAGATGCCATTAACTTATTTAATATGATAGTTTGATCCACTTTCAAAAATTTATAATGATTTTTTTGATGTGAAATTTTGTAATATTATACATTTAAATATATAATTATATATATAAAAAATTAACATGTCAAATTCTAAAATGAGAAAAAGATATACAAAAAATGTCGTCATATTTAAAGACAAAGAGTTATATATATATAATGTTGGTTGAACATAATTGTATAGCTACTCTCTTGAAATTGCAGTTGGGTTCGAATGCCGTCATCCACAGAGGAAACAGCTAATTACATAAATTATTTTCTGCAATTTTCAATCTCCGGACCGCCTTTTTCTTAAAGTTTGTGCATTTTTCCTCGCTCACAGAAAACATATCACATCTCTCACTTCGAAATATCATATCTCTCACTCCCAAACACCATATCTCTGCAATTATCTTCTCCCAACTCCAAAGAACCTCAACCGTCAACCTCTCTATGGAAAGAATCAACATCTGCTGTATCTGATGGGAAAATCCATTTCTTCCAAATTTTTGAAAAGCAAAGATCGTTTATTCTACATGGATTTGAAAACACAGGATACCTAACTCCCATGGCGTGCTTACTGAGCTTTCTTTGACGTTGAAAGACAAAAAAAAAAAACTGAAGCACGTCAAGAAAAGAAACAAAGCAGCTTGTTAACAGGTTTCTTTTGGTCACTTCATTTTTTTAAAATTATTGAAGAGAACTGTTTTCAATTTGTCTCTTGAGCTTTTATTATAGTTTAGTAGTTCAAATATATCCGTTCATTTTTAGGTTAAATATATAAAAGGTTATTTTAAATTATATTATAGTATGTTTCATATTTTTCAATTACAAAGACATTCACACTTCTATACAAACTCCTGGATTTTATATCTTTGCTCAAATGATTCTTGAAGTAGTTGAAAAGGGAAGGTTAACACTTAATTTTTAAATAGATTTATACTATTGAAAAGGTTATTGTTGACATTCATTGTATACAAATTTTATATTTTAAAGAGTAATTTAAGAAGAGTTTGAATAAAAATATGCATATTTGTTATAGAATGAATTATATTTAATAGATAAACTTAATAAATGAATATAATTGTTAAGTATAAATTAATCTACATTAAATTTTAGTCAGGTGTAAAATTATAATACATATTAAAAAAAAAAAGGTGAAGGCTAAAGCTATATATCTATAGACTTAATGAAGAAAATATGACATTGATGTTGTATGGAATCAAGTAGTTATCTCTAAGAAATTAGTTGCATTGGTGTTATGAATGTCTCAAAAAAAAATCTATTGAGAAATCCTTGTTTGATC
This sequence comes from Sequoia sempervirens, assembly GCA_007258455.2. NCBI lineage: Eukaryota > Viridiplantae > Streptophyta > Pinopsida > Cupressales > Cupressaceae > Sequoia > Sequoia sempervirens. The sequence goes on from VDFB02252616.1 coordinate 29,220,143, forward strand.
TTGTGTGTCATGGAATTGAACTATGATGTACAAATCTAAATGGGTAAAAAGAAGGCTTCTAAAAGGATATTTTCAAGGCTTCTAAAAGGTTATTTTAAGGCTTCTATAGACTTAATGAAGAAAATATGACATTGATGTTGTATGGAATCAAGTAGTTATCTCTAAGAAATTAGTTGCATTGGTGTTATGAATGTCTCAAAAAAAAATCTATTGAGAAATCCTTGTTTGATCTTGTGTGTCATGGAATTGAACTATGATGTACAAATCTAAATGGGTAAAAAGAAGGCTTCTAAAAGGTTATTTTCTCTAATCTTCAATGTCTAATAGGTTTGTAAGGACAATCGTGTTTATAGTAAATTTAAGAACATCTATTATATTAGTAATATCAATTTCTCTTAGATAAACCCTTTGATAGACTAACATTATGGCGTAATGAAAATAAATAAAAGCAACATTCAATAAAAAATAAAGGTTCTATATGCAAATGAGATTCTTTTTTATTCCAAAAATCGAAATGTGCTTATTCCCAAGTTTAGGATTTGATTTAATGGTCAACTGAATATTTGAAAAATCACATGACATAACAATGTGTCACCCCAGTGCATGTTAGATTAGCTCATAAAGGACGGTAAAAGGGGCTAGAAAGCTAAAATGTAAAATTAAATGTTTAATTTTTGGGTTAATTTTGATTTACTTCAAGATTGAAGCAAAGCAAACCCTAGTGGCACATAAATGAACCTTAGGGATAAGGCAAAATTTTCATCGTAGAAAATAAATGTGTAGAAGTGAGTGCAAATAAAGGGTGCAATAATGAAGGACAAATAACCAACATATAAGGATAAATTTAAGTAGGTGTAAATGGGATAGATAGGAATTTGGGAATGTGCCAAAATTAACACAATAGTATCCCACTTGCTGATATTTCTTTTTTTTAGGCATCCATATGGTGCGAACATAATTAAATGGAAAATTATGAGTACACCAATTCTATCATTAGTTTTATTCCCACTTTGTTTTATGTTTGAATCTATCATGATAATTTATTTCAACATATGTTGGAATTCTTGACAAATACAAATAGTAAATATAAATGCACACTCTTAAAAATGGATATTAGAACATAACATGGAATACTCGATATGGATTAAAACATGAAGGAGCTAGTGAAAATTTTTATAAGAACTAGCTTGATAGGGACTCTTGGTGACACAACGAACTCAAAGATGGGACCTAATGATAAGTATCTACAATAATGTAACCCAGATGGAGATGCAAGACCAATTAAGTAATAAAAACCAACAAAAAATCCAATTGATATTAGGATAGTGGATCATAAGGACAAATTAGGTTTTTGTAGGTATATTTTAAAATAAATAGATGAAGATCAAGAATTGGGATGTAATAACTCCAATGCTCACTCCAATGCTCAATCAAGACGTATCATGCAGTAGGTAATGGTATAGGGATGGATAATGGATGCAATATGGTCAGTATGGATGGGATACATGGGATGGATAGGGTGAAGCATAAACACTTAGGAAAGCGGGATGTAAGGTAGATAATGATTATGCCCTCTATGAATGACACATGTTTCTAGGTTTTCACCAAATGTACTTACCCAAGGTGCCATCAAGTGTGGTTTTCACCATAGGATGCCTTATTTCTTTTTACTATTAGTAATGTTTTTTTATGATTTTTTACTTTCTCAAATTATTTTATATATATATATATATATATATATATATATATATATATATATATTTTGTGTTTTTATAAGGTGGGGGGTTAACTCAATTGGTTTAGGCATAGAGCCACATGAGATAGATGATATTGATAGGCTCTTCCAAGGATTATGCTTCAAGTGTAGCTAGTTGATAGGACCCTGAACCATATTTTGTAGTTATGACATAGGGACCCAACCAATTTGCCTCAAATTTACCTTTCTTCTCTCAATCTTGTTGGGTGTGTTTATTTTCCTTAAGAACAAGATTACTAATCTAGAACTGGTGAGGAAAAAAATTATTTTTATAGATTCTCTTTAATTAATGTTGAGCAGCTCAAAGGTGATTGTAGGTGTTGAGACATTGTTCATCAAGAAGCTCCAATTGACAAGTGTGCAACATGATACTCCTCGTCATTGATTAGATTCTTCAAGGAAATACGAAGTGATGGGAGTTCAACTTCAATCAGCAAGATGACTTTGGGAGGTCATAAAATAGGGAATATAGAGTGGTGCTAGTTGGAGTGCAAATGGAAGTGTGGTAAGCCCAAAGGGTGAGATTCAAATGGAGGTCGGAATTACAATTGATTTCATTAGTGCAAATTTCTTTAGGATTTGGATCAAGGTTTTATTTGTTTCCTCAACCTAGCCATTACCTTTGGGATAACTGGGTATGGACCAATGGTGCTAGATACTAAATTGTTCATACAATTGTCTCACATGTTGGTTCTTGAATTGCTTTCTGTTATCGATTATTGTGGTGGTGGGAATACCATATCAGCAGATGATGTGGTATAGGATGAACTTGGAAATATAGGTGTTGGTGATGAGGGAGAGTGGAATTTCTTCCACCCACTTAGTGAAGTATTTAGTGGTGGTGATTATGAATGAATGGGCATTTATAAGATGAAGGGTGGATTTTGGTTATTAAGTCTAAGCCTCATTGTGAAAAGGGCCATAGTGTAGTGATGGGTTGCAATGCTTGCAAAGGAGCATGTATCATATTTGTGTGTTGTTGGTATGGAACATATTTCTTAACAGTATCACATCTATCATGCTCCACTATAGGCTAATAATAACTAGTTTTGAGAAGCTTCTTTGCAAGGACCATTCCACTAGTATGGGCCCCAAAAAATGACACTGTGCACTTTGTTCAATGATAATTTGTATTCTATATCATTTATTTACTGTAGAAGAGAACCTTCATACCCTCTATGATAAAGTGTGCCTCTAAGGATGGTGTATTGGGATGCACATTGGACAAATGGGCGGTATTGGTTACATGTAAGATTAGGTGGAAGGATATTGTTGTGCAGGTAGGTGTAAATTTCATGATACTAAGGGGATTGGGGACCAAAAATTTTACACTCCATTTATGTTTCAAGGAGATCATAAATGAGGATTAACAATTTCTCGACCAAGAATTCACATTTAGGATGATCTTGAGGCATATCAAGGAGAGATCCAATTGTAGCCATACCATTTGTAGCTTTATTCTATAATCTAGGTAGGTCTACTTAAATAGAATGTAGCCAAAGTACATGTTAAATTCATCTACTTTGTGTTTATAAGGTAGAAGATTTTCATCTTTGGTTTGGAACTTTTCATTGACTTGTTTGATTATAAGCTATGAATCTCCTTAGACATGCAATTGATTGATATTTCATTAAATGTCAATTCCCAGACTAGTGATTAAAGCTTCATATTCTGAAATATTTTTTGTGCATGGAAATTCTAATCTGAAAGAATTGAAGAGGAAGTCACCTTAAGGGGTGACAAATATGGTTCTAATACCTACACCATGTTTTGTATATGACCCATCAAAATAAAGCTTCCAAGGCTCATTTTTTGAAACAACAAACATTGACTCATTAGAAAATTTTGCAACCAAGGGTCAAGCATCCACTAGAGGAGCAGATCACCTAATTAATCTGCAATGACTTATCCCTTAATTTCTTTTTGATCCACATACTCAATATCAACCTCACTTAAGAGCATAACCCACTTATCCATTCAACTAGTTAATGATGTTTTGGATAATAAATACTTGAGTGGTTCCACTTTAGATATGAGATTGGTAGGATGACTTTAAGCATGTATGATGTCTAAAATTCTGCAAATTGAAGAAAAATGAAAGACATGCCTTTTCCATTAGAGTATAGTTGAGTTCATATCCAACAAGTGTGTGATTAATATAATAAATATCTCTTTCCCTCCCATTTTAATCATGTTATGCTAAAGTGCCCCCAATGCAATAGAAGTAGCATAAATATAGAACAATAATGGTTTTCCCATCATGGGAGGAATGAGGATAGGGGGATTAGAAAGATATTCCTTGATATTGTGAAATCCCTACTAACATGATGAATCCAACTTAAAAACTTGATCTTTGTGAAGGAGATGTGTGAAGGGCTTGCATTCATCAGGAAGTTGATCAATGAAATTAGATAGATTGAAGTTATCCTTGTAAACTCCTCAATTGATTTAGAGTCCTAGGTGGAGGCATATCCATGATAGCTTTTACTTTGGTAGGGTCAAATTTGAAGCCTCATTTGATACAATAAAACTCAAAATCTTGCCTAATGTCACGTCAAAGATATATTTCTTGGGATTAAGGAACAACTGGTATTGCTCTCAAATTAGTTGATATTTTTCTCTAGGATCTTACAATGCTCCTCTATGGTATTATATTTTCCTAATAAATCATCGAATGTTGATCTTAATAGCTTGCACTTCTCTGAACAACCTTATGGGAAATTTAGTGAATCGTGGACCTACTTGTGCTCCACTGAATAACCTCCAAGATTTTTAAAGTTGGCTCTTCCTTTCAGTTTTGGGAAAGGGAGAGGAAATTTGCAAAAATAAAACCTAATTATGGTGATGCACCAACATTTTTACAATATTTCAAAACCCTAATAGGTTCCTATTTCTAATAAAGTGAACACAAAATGCCATAGACCATTGTTGGAAGGAGAATGAGCAACTTAGGCATATGAGAGAACAAAGTAGTCATTTAAATCCCCTCATGCGAAGCACCCATTAAGGTTTGATAGAAACAACCCAAACTCGAATAAAATCTTTTGGACCCTTACAAAACTCTTCTACCCGACAACATAATATATCAAATCTAATATAACTTTAATAGGAAAACAAAAGAGTAATATAAAATGGTTCAATTCCTAAAAGTTTAAGCTATGGGATCATAAAAGCTATTAATTAAGAATCAATTATCAAGACTGTATGCAAAATAAAGTGAAACAAAGCATTCAACATATATGGAATATAGAACAAAATATACAATAAAGGCCACATGTGCACAATCTAATACAAATCTTCTTCTATTGCTTCATATTGTAGAATAATAAAATTGCTAAGGTCAGATAACAAAAATGCTAAGGTCTTGACATTGATTACACAAATCTAGTAGTCAGAGCTCTATAAGAAATCTTGTACACCCTATCCTATCTATCTTCTACTACTACTACTGATCATACTATTGATCCATTTTTTCACCTTTGTGAGACTACTAGAAATTCTCTTTTATAAGACAATGGAAGCATACAAGCATTGAGCACTCTCCACCACCAAAGATGAAACCATAACATATGTCATCACAAGACGATCAAAAAATCTAATAAAAAATATGATCTGATAATGGTGATGGGTACAATGACTTGATGAATTGGGCACCATAGGAGATTCATGTAGATCTCCCTATTAAAATGAAGATAGGAGTTGTGAATTGATGAGGACTACACCACTCGAAACCCACAAAAAACACAAAATAGATACCAACACAAAAGATGCAAGATAGAAAATAAATCACTTTGACTTATTTTCAAAAAATGAAATTATAGATTCAAAACTTACATGCTACAACCTCATGGGCTTGATTCATTATAGAAAAATCAAAGTTCTAAGAACAAAATCAATTATTTGAAGCCACAATCTACACTAATGGGGCCATCATCTACAACCCCCACTTAACCATTTTATTTTATCCAATAACCTCCCTAGAATTTTCTAGAAAGTTCAACTTTCCCTTTTTGTTTTGGTGCCAAAAGTCCCACCAATTGATTTCTTACTTAGGAAGAAATTTTAGTGAAATTCACTTTTTAGTGGACCAACTTTGCAGGGCCATAAATTTTGATTCAGGTGTCAGATTTTCTATTTATAACAGATTGTTGGAAAGCTCTTGAAGTAATCTACAACACCGAACCCACCAGAGGTCAATTCATCAAATTTTTGAGTTGTTTTGGGGCCTATAAGATTTTCTATTTGAATTTGAAGCTGCATTGGAGAAATTTCTTAGGACATAAACTTCAATATCTCTCAAACCATGCAAGGTATTGAGATGATTCTTTTGCAACCATAATTTTTTTTCAATTCTTCTCCTTGGGGTAGATTTTCAGGTTCATACGAGCCTTTTAAAACAAATTACTAAAAATAGTAAGTGACTATTTTTTTCCTTTTCTAACTTTTGTCTTACACCCCTTAAGTGCCATCATGGAACTCAAAACAACTAAATAAATTAAGGAAACATAATTTTTTTGGGTGATGCAAGATTTCCCTACACTATTGGATGCTCTTGCATCAGACATCCAAGGTAATTTGAAAAGTGACCCTATCACTTCTTAGGAGTTAGAGTAAAATCGAGACAGTTAACCTCAACCTTAGAAAACCACGATGAATCTTCAATAGGCCTTCCTCTCCACTTCACCAAGTACTCTAGATATTTCCTATTTCTTATGCTTCTACCCACATGACTATCTAATATTTATTCTATCTGCTCCTTTTTTTTAAGTAGGTGTTGGGATATTCCACTATGCTTCTATTATTTTTTCATCAATTCCTCCTTCATGATATTTTGTTAAATTTTAAATGTTAAACAAAAGTGAAATATGAATTCCATCATGCAACTCTGCCTCTTACACATTTCTAGAATCATGCTTCTTTAGGATCTTGCATGGTCCAAACTTTTCATCTTTAACTTCTTGTATGTACCAACTAGAAACCTTTCCTTTTGTAGATGAACCACGAATTCATCTCCTACCTCCTTTTTTGATCTACCTTAGCCTTATATTGTGAGTTCATCTTATTGATGTATTTCTTCACCTCTTCATTCAAATTATTCAGGGGTTCAACAAAATTTTCAGCCTCAACACTACTCTTGTCCCCTTTATCCATCTTTCTCAATTTAGAAGTAGACCTTGGAATACTCCCATACACAATATAGAATTGTGATTTACTAGTGATCCTTTTGATATAATTGTTGTAAGAAAATTATTCCTGCAATATAATCAAATCCCATCCCTTGGGCTCATCTCCTACTAAGCATCTTAGCAGGTTACCCAAACTCCTATTCACCACCTTTGTTTTTCCATCAGTTTGTGGATCATGTGCGAAATTGAACTTCAAATTTGTCTTCAACTTCTTCCATAATGTCCTCCAGAAATAACCAACAAATTTGGTATCTCTATCTAAAACTATACTCTTCGGTAGACCATGTAGTCTCACCACCTCTCTAAAAAACAACTTTGCAATATGAACATCACTAGTCTTATGACATGGAATTAAATATGTCATCTTTGAAAATATATCCACCACCACAAATATAGAATCATGCCATCTCTATTTCCTTGGAAAGCCAAGAACAAAATCCATGCTAATATCTTCCCATGGCCTCTTTGGTATAGGTAATGGCTGATACAATCCAATATTCTATCTTGTTCCTTTCACCATCTAACATACTCTGCAACATTGTACAAATTTCTTCACATCCTATTGTAATAGTGGCCAATAATAATTCTCACTAACAAGAGCAATGGTCTTATTTCGATCAAAATCTCTAGCCAATCCTCCACTATGCTTCTCCTTAATTAGATTCTCTCTCATAGAACTTCTTGGAATGCACAATCAACTTCCTCTAAACAACATCCCATCTTGGATTAAGAAATCCAACCATCTTGTCCTATCTAATGTAATAGGTTCCAAACAAGTCTTCCAAGCTTCTACAAAGTCTGGATCCTCAAGATACAAACTCTTGAGTTCATTGAACCCTACAACCTCTATATTCATCTCTATCAACAAAAATTTCCTTCTACTCAAGGCATCTACAACTCTATTTGACCTTCCACTCCTGTGCTTAAAAAAAAAAGTATAAATCTTCAAAAACTCAACCCATTTTAAGTGCCTTTGATTTAACTTTCCTTGAATATTGAGATACTGCAAAGCCTAGTGATCAGTATATAAGAAAAATTATTTTGGAAAAAAATAGTGTCTCCATTTCTTCAAAGCATGAACTATAGCATAAAACTCCTGATCATAGACATAATATTTCTTCTTAGCATCATTCGAATTGTCACTAAAATGGGAAACAATCTTACCTTCTTGACTCAAAACAACTCCTATGTTAGTGCCACTAGCATCACAATCTACCTAAAAGACCTTATTGAAATCTAGAAATGCCAAAACATATTACTCTCTAACTTTATTCTTCAACATATCACAAAAAATTTCCTGCTCTTGAAGTCCACTTAAAGTCTTTTCTATCCCTCCACATTGCTTTAGTTAGAGGTGCACAAATACTACTAAAATTCTTAATAAAATTTATGTAAAAATTGGCTAGACCATGAAATGACCTTACCTCTATAACACTCCTCGGAGTAGGCCATTCAATGATAGCTCTCACCTTCTCTAGATCCATTTTAATACCCTCTTCTGAGACAAAAAATCCTAGATACGCCAACTCCCTCTTCACGAAACTACATTTCTTCAAATTAATCAACAACTTTTCCTCCCTTAGCTTCTCAAAATTTTTCTAAATATGCATCAGGTGCTCTTCCAATGCCTTACTGAAAATTATAATATCATCCAAATAAAAAATAACAAATTTTCCTAAAAAATATTTTAATACCTCATTCATAAGCTACATAAATGTGCTCAGTGCATTGGTTAACCCAAAAGGAATGACTAACCACTCATACAAGCCATCCTTGGTTTTGAAGGTTATCTTCCATTCATCTCTTTCTCTAATCTAGATCTAGTGATATCCGCTCTTTATATCTATCTTCATGAAGTACTTAGATCCACTCAAATAATCTATATTGTCATCCATCCTTGGCAAGGGGAATCTGTACTTGATGGTGATCTTGTTGATGGCTCTAGATTCTATACACATCCACTATTCCCCATCCTTCTTTGGTGCTAGTTTTGTAGGTACTACACATGGAATCAAACTCTCTCTGATCAATCCCTTCCACAAAAATTCTTGCACTTGTCTATTCAACTATTCACTCTTCGCTGGAGTCATACAATGAGCTGCCTTATTCAAAAAATTGGCTCTAGGAATTAGCTCCATCTGATGACTAATCTTCATTATTGGAGGAAAACCTTTAGATACATTATTAGAAAAAAAATTCTTGAAACTAATTCACTAAATCTAAAACCTCTACTGGAACCTCATTAGTATCTTCTTTATCAACTCAAGGGATCAATGCAAAACACATATGCTCATGAATCATACCTTCTAGGAACTTTCTTCCACCAACCAAACAAATTCTTGTATTACTACATACCTTTTCCTTTTCCTCTTTCAAGGGCTTCAACTTATGATGAACTCTGTCCTTTGTCAAAGAATGGGTGTTGGCATGTCCATCATGTAATGCTCGCTGATCAAACTACCATGGTTTGCCTAGCAACATATGATAAACATCCATAGGCATAATATCATGCAATACCTCATCATGGTAATTTCTAATTTTGAACTTTACCAAACATTGTTCATTTACCAAAGCTTTATGGTCCTTCTGCAACCAAGCAATCTGGTATAGATTTGGATGCCTTCTTCTCTCCAACCACAACTTACTAATCATCTCTTCTAAAACAAGGTTATCAATAATAACATTGCAAAACTTACCTTCACACTTACATTTGGTGCAACAAAAATTCTTCCTTTGATTTGGTTCCTTCTCATTCAAAAAGGCTCATCTAGTAACAAGAACCTCTCCTCTTTTTGCATCCTCTGAATGTGAAGACCCAACATCTTTATCTACATGTACAACTCATTCATTAAACTCAGGTCTTCTATTTGTCCTTCCTTGATGAACATTGAGGGCACTCATAGGCTCTATGTCCTTCTCTACATTGGAAATACATTCCACAAAATCCCCCTCTTCCTCTTCTAGATCTTCCTCTCCCTCTTTAGTCTCCACTTTTTTGATCACGAGGATGGTAGGTGTTATCTCCTTTCTAGTTCTAGCTACTACTAGATACTTCACCCTTCTTTTGATCTTTATTTCAACCTCCATATGACCATCCACTAGTCTTTCCACCATGACCTCGACCTATTTGCTTACTTTCAAATCTTTTATTCAAATTTTCTTCTACCTTCAAAGAAAACTGATATGTATCTTCAATGGTAGACATTCTTACCAGGCTCCACTTCTTGAATACTTGACTTCAACCCAATTATTTAATGATCAACTTTCTCCTTATTTTCCTTAGAATGACTCATTCTGATCAAGACGCAATAGAATTCTTCTGTATACTCCTTGATGGATTTTCTTGTGTGTTTCAATCCTTGCATCTTCTTCAACAAATATAGCTCATAGTACATAGGAATGAACTATCTTTTTAACATGTCCACCATTCGGTCCCATCTAGTTATTTTCTCTTTTCCTCTTCAATTTATTTCTAGTTGTACCTCTTTCCACCAAATATTTGCATGACCCTTGAGCTTGGTCTTTGAAAATTTGACCCTCTCAGGATCTTCCACCTCCTCATACTCAAAGTATTCCTCCATATCATTGATCCAATCAATCAACTCTTCTAGGTTAAGATTTCTAGAAAATGTAGAAACATCTATCTTCAGCCTTTTCCCAATTTTAGAGATAGCCTTAAATAATCTAACTTGCTTTGGATCTTCTGCTTCTTGTTCTTCTTTGAACCATTCCTTAATTTTAGCTTCATCTTCACTTTCATCTCCTCTTCTTGACTTAAAACCTCAATGTAGCTCCTCTTGTAGTGCTTGAACTTGTCTCTATAGGGCTCTAAAGCTCTCTTTTGGTACAATAACATTTCTTCCACCACCACAGTTTCTTCATGGAGGCATTATGATCACTTTTTGTAGAAACCCACAACCACAATTCCTAGTGCAAACTACCTCATGTTCAACATCTATTTACACACTCAGGAAAACCTACTCTAATACCACTTGATGAGGGATACACCACTCAAAACCCACACAAAACACAACAATAGATGCAAGATAGAAAAAAAATCATTTCAATTATTTTTAGAATATGAAATTACATATTCAAAACTTATATGCTACAGCCTCATGGGCTTGATTCATTACAAAAAAATCAACTCTAGAAACAAAATCAATTATTTAGAGCCACAATTTGCACTAATGGAATCACCATCTATAACCCCCACTTAACCTTTTTTTAATCCAATAACCACCCTAGAATGTTCTAGAAAATTCAACTTTTCCTTTTTTTTGGCACCAAAAGTCATGTTGATTGATTTCTTTCCTAGGAAGAAATTTTAATGAAATCCACTTTTTAGTGGACCAACTTCATGGGGCCATAACTTTTGATCCAAGTGATGGATTTTCTATTATAACATATCATTGGAAATCTCTCAAAGAGATATACAATTTCAAATCCACTAGAGGTCAGTTCGTCAATTTTTTGAGGTGTTTCAGGGCCAAAATATTTTCTATTTGAATTTGAAGCTACATTGAAGAAATTTCTCTAGATGAAAACTTCAATATCTCCCAAACTATGCAGGGTATTGAGACGATTCTGATGCAGTCATGATTGGAGGGTTTTCAAAGAAAACTATCCAACCATGTAGCAAGAACAACATAGTAGAAATAACACCAAATAATCAAAGAAATGCATAATCAATCTTTATTAACTCAAAGAATTCATATACATATTCACCAACATCATGCCAATTTTTTTTTACAGATTCGACACATTGGCTTGATTACATGCATAAAATTTTACTTTGGACCTCTATCCACTCATAAACTCCTTATTGCTACTTCTAGGATCTACCTAGATCTACTACCCCAAAATGGCTTATAACATGATTTATATAACAATGGAACTCGAATGATTCACGTACCATGGGTGGAGGTAATGACAAATAAACATAATGTGTAGAAAAATAACCATGTCACCACATCATTGGAGATTTATAAATGCATTACGTAGTGTGGTCCCAAAGGACTCCACTTAGATCTTGATACTTCTTCACTTATTTTCTTCTCCTTGATGCTACTCATCTACTTCTCTTTCCCTCTGGGTTTGTTTTGTTGTCTTCTCTTCACTTTATCTTCCACCTTAAGAGCATAATGGAAGGCATCCTCAATTGTGGAAATCCTCAACATACTCATCTTATCTTGAATGTTAAATTGAAGGCAATTTATATAACTTGCCACTTTCTCCCTAGTCATTTCTCGGTGCCTAGATATGATTGTCATCTTGTAAAATTCCTCAGTATACTCTTTCACACTCATGTCCTACTTCAGGTTTGGAAACTTCTTGAACAATGCCAACTCATAGTCTTCTAGAATGAACATAGCCTTCAGCCTTGCAACCATCTACCTCCATCAAATGATTCTTGTCTCACCATTTTCCACTCTATCCTTCTGCAACTCTTTCCACCATAAAGCAACATGCCCTTTCAACTTAGTTTGTGATAGGCTAACCCTCTGTGGGTCTCTAATATCCTCAAGCTCAAAATATTCTTCCAACTCCCCTATCCATTCTATCAAGTCTTCCATATTCAATGTACCAGAGAAGTTAGAAACCTACACCATGTGACTTTTGCTTACTTGTACCACTTCTCTCAAAAATCTCTCTTCTCTCTCACTTGTTGATCCTTTAGCCTCAAGTTCTTCTGCAGCCTCTTCATATTCATCCTTCGGTTTAGGATTCCTCCTCAAACCACCCAAGATGTTTTGGATCTCATTCCTCATCACATTTGTAAATTCCTCCATCATCTGCTCTATTCTTCTATGGTTCATCATTCTCGGAGGCATCTCTTCCTTTGCTCTGGTGCAATTTCCTTAGCTCGGCAATCTGACTACAAGGTTTCAATGACCTCTCTCTTGATGATCTATTAAACAAACTTATGACCTACCTCCAATCGATGATCTATTCACCCAAGGAATGCCACAAGGACTACAAGGACTACAACCCACTCAAGATTCACAACTAGCTCTGATACCATCTGATGCAATCATGGCTGGAGGGTTTTCAAAGAAAACTATCCAGCCATGGAGCGAGAACAACACAACAAAAATAGTGCCAAATAATCAAAGCAATGCAACATCAATCTTTATTAACTCAGAGAATTCATATACATATTCACCAACAACATGCCAATTTTTTTTTATAGATTCAACACGCTAGCCTCATTACACGCATAAAATAGTACTTCGGGCCTCTATCCACTCATAAAATCCTTATTGTGGCTTCTTGGATCTACCTGGATATAATGTCTACAAAACAATTTATAACATTGATTTATATAACAACTAAAACTCTGGAACGATCTGCGTTAGCCATGGGTAGAGAAAATCATGACAAATAAGATGTAACATGTAGAAAAATAACCATGTCAGCCACATCATTGGAGATTTATAAATGCAATTAAACAGTGTGGGCCCAAAGGAAAGATCAGATGCAAGCCCAAGAACATCATAAAATACATTGATAAGATCCACAATCACAGGAAATGATCCACAACGATCCACAATCACCAAAGAAGAACATGTAATGTGTAGAACATAGGTCAACTTACACCAAATATTTACTATCGATGAATGCATAGAATGGTGCAGACCTAAGGAGAGATTTCTCACCCACCAAATAGCATAGAATGAAGCACAAAAGAGATACACAAATAATTGAAATGATCCACAAGCCTGAAAAACATGAAACTGGAAAGCCAAAATGAAAATAACAAGAACAACTTAAATATTTTTGGGTGATGCGATATTTACATGACTCAAGGATGCTCCTACATTAGATTCTTTCATGATTGAAAATGCTTTTTAGTTTTTCTCCTTGGGGTAAATTTTTAGGTCCAAACGAGCCCAATTAGGTTGACTTACTAAAAATAGTAAGTGACCTTTTTTTCCTTTTCTAACTTTTGATTGTCTTACAGCCCTTAAGTTCCATCATGGGACTCAAAAAATTGAAGAAATTAAGGAAAAAAAAATTTCTTTGGGTGATGGAATATTTTCCTACATCGCTAGATGCTCCTGCATCATGAATGCTCGATTAAATCTAATATGATTTGCTACAAGTGATAATGGTGATGTCAAAAAGGAAGCTAACCTATAAAGTTGTGAAGGAATAAGAATATTTTCTAGTTGACATCATTCATGAAGATATTGCCCTGACAATATAGAAACTCACTTGACAAAAGATAGGTAACATGGCATGCTTGTGGGGGTTCTTCAAAAAATGAGAGAGTAACTTGTGGAAAAACCCCATAGGGCAGCCACGTGTCTTGCTTTAGGTCCAAATGGAAGGTGATATTTCAAAAGGTTGTGCAACCACTACATGGCACCATTGCACACCTTTTGGAAAAAAATTAAATAGTGACCTCCAAAATGATGCACCAATGCAACATGTGGTGAGGCAAATACAAAATCCAAGAAGATAAGAAACATCAGGGCTGATAAAAAAAAGTGAATAGAAATAAACATTCTTAAGAGAAAAAATTTCTCCATAATTTTTGGCGACTCATAGGGGGCCTTTGTGTATGGAGGAATGAACCTAGAGAAATAAAATAGAATAAGAGATAAAAGAAATTTGTGATCCCTTAGAGTTTGAGGAATGTAGAATCTCCCAGTCTATATTGAAAGGTAGATCCAATGCATGTAGCATCTTCGAAGCTTGATCCAAGTTGATTATCTCCTTAAAGGAGACTACTACCCATTTCTCTTGTGCCACTTCGATGTGGAAGTAGAGTTGGGATAGGGGGAGAAGCACATTTTTAATCTCCTCAACCATATGTGATGAGCTCAACTTTTGGTATTTTGACTGGTCCTACTACTTGTCCTCTAAAGACTCCCTAAGTTGTTCCTTAGAATATATTGCTCCATGAGGAAAAAATGGAGAAGGAAAACCCAATTAGATCAAAGCTTTGAAATCCTCTCTCATTTTTCAGACCTTCTTAGTTAGCACTAGTTGACAATTCTTGCTGCTCTAGGCACCATGGTTACACATGATGAACACATTTACTTCCTAGAAGCCATTGTTCAGTCTTAAATCCCAATGCTTTCTAGAGTCTCCTTAGTCACCTTATATAGATTGGTTATTAAATTACTCAACTCAATAGAATGAGGGGCAACTGTATTCAATATTTGGTCTACTATTGGGCCAACCTTTGCATTTATATCCTATGTGTAAGCTATAAACCTCAAATCTAGCTTCAGAGCCATTGTTGCAACCTTAATTCTTTCCCAATGGGAAGAAAACAAACCTTATACAGCCGAGAGGAGCTTAGACCATTGTACCATGCTCAATTCTTGCTAGAACTGAGACTCCTTAGCCTTTATTTCCTCGTTTATTTGGTCAATCTTTTTTTATGCCATTTGGAGCTCCTTTGTTGCTTGAGGATGGACACTAACCAGCTCACCTTTCATCTCATTATTTTCCTTTTTGAATTGATCATTTAGCTACTTAATTTGGCTCATAGCTTTGGACCATTTTCTCTAAATTTCTTGCAGTTCTTTCTACAATTCTATACATCTATTATCCCATTGTCCCAAAATGTTGGCAAACTCCTTTTCCTTTTGCTGTCATTCCTTTGTAGCCTTTTGTATGTGGGCCTTTAAATCTTCTATTACCTTGCACTCAGTCTCAACCTCACATGTCATCTTTTCCACCTCAGCTGAAATTCAGCCCTTTTAAGTTTGAGTGGCTTGACGTGATATAGCCTCTTCTACTTGCAAATCTTGTGCCTTAGGTGGGAAATTTCTCTATCCTTTTCTTTTATCTTTTCCTAGTGCCTATCAGCCATGGCCTTTACATTTTCCAACTATGGTTCCCATTTCTATAATTCTTCTCTAGCGTCATGTAACTAGTGTATACCACCTTTTGCATGGCTTTCGTGAGGCCTATCTTTTCATGGGGAAGCACCTCACTCAAGTTCAAGACCACGGTCTAGATCTCACAATATTTATATTGTATCTCTCCTTCAGATTTGGAGACTAGTGGCTTCATAGCTGAAATAATCAGGGACCTCTGCTCTTTATCGAAACATGTCTCCAACTATGAGGTAGCTAGAACCGCCACAACCTTTGTCAATTGCTTTTTTTTCCTCTCCCTCTGATCCTACCTAGTCAATTCAATTTGGGTCTAGAAATTCTACAAAGACTCAATTCTTTTTGTAGCAATGGGGAAACCACCAAGGAGGCCATAAATAGTGCTTATTGGGGTAAGGGGTGTAGTGGTTGAAAATAGAGGCCTAGGCCTAGAAGAAAGAAATGGTGACAAAACTTGTAACATGGGTGGCTTCAAAAATGAACTTTGGGCCTTAGATAAAGAAATTAAAATGTTAACCATGGCTATGGCGAAAGATGCATGTTTGGTGCATGGGGCTTCTACATGAGGCTCATCAGTAAATATGAAAGGGGGTTTGCTAAGGATAAGAAGATTGGAATCAATTGATGGAGGATTCTTCTCTACAGATGGGGGGCCTATAGATACTAATGAAGTAGTGGAAGAAAGAAAAAGTGTGAAAATTACCTAGACTATAGGGGTTGAAGATGCTTGTAGGGAAAAATTCACCTCTTCATCTTCCTTGTCTAAAGGTCCTTGTCCACCCAAGTCTTGGACTCTCCTTCTCTTCACAAAGGGAACATTGGTCACTCCAGACCCTTTGATGGTTGACCCTAATAAACTATTGGAGAAAATGTGATTTTACATATTTACCTTAGGCTTAAGTTTTACTTAGGTAGCATAATTAAATATTAGTTTCATTTTGGTGCTTCCATTTAACAATTAGTTGTTGTCGGTTATATTTTTACCGGATCTTTCCTTTCCTTTATAAGCAAGGAATTTTTCCATTTGTAAAATATCTAGAATCTCAATACATTTTTCATTATTTTGGTGAAAAAGCTCGAAGCTTCTCTCATATTTGTGAAGGTGTTATTTGTAGATGGTGCTCCTAGGTTTAGTGGTCTCCACCAACATGGTATTAGAGCATGCCACTCTTCCCTCCTTCCACCATTGAGATTTTTCATCAGAGGTTGAGATCTTGTTATCCTTCACCAGAGTATTGTGGATAGTAAGAGTATGAGGAGAATTGGCCACTAATCTTAGAAAAAATCCATATTCTATGAATTTACTTTTGTGCTGGTCTAAAATCATCAATCATTGATATTTAGTGGTAGAAGATTTGGTCGATTTACCCTTTCTCAAAGTTGGTGGATGTGATCCCTATTTGGAGGTGTTTATAATCTCATCTACAAGCCATGATAGCTTCATCCTAGAATTTTTTTAAGCTCTTAATTTATTTGTTAGGTGCCAAATGCAACAAGAAGTCTAGGTAGGATTTTGTTCTTGTATGAATTTTCATTATTAATAGGGCATGTTTTTTGGAGGGAACATTTTCTATTAAATAGGTGGAAATTTTAATTGCTTTTAGCCAAATTTCCTTTTGTAGGCTGTATATTTCCTTTGGAGTTTTTGATTTGTATGTGGAGGCATGTGTTTTTTGTGAAGACTTAATCTAATTGGAGGCATTGTTTTCTTTGCATCTGGAGGCCCTATTTTTTCTTCATGGAGAGTTTGTTGTGGATTGTTGTGGAGGTTGATTGAAGCCTCAAACCATTTGGAATTGTGCTCTTTGAAGGAATGATTCATAAGAAGTGTGGATTTTCTCAAGCCAATTCAACTAGAAAGGCAACATTTTGGATGGAATAAGGAGTTTTCTTTCTTGATGTGTGTGATTTCTTTGTTGGGTGAAAATCCTAAATAGGGTTTCCTCCATTCTCAAGCATGTAAAAAGATTCAATTTCTTTTTAATACTTTGGTTCCTTCAGTGCTTTGTGATTTGAGGCTCATGTGGAGAGTTTGGTGATGACCTAATCATTCATTTTGTGTGAAGAGATTGGTGGAGAATTATAGTGGCTTGTGGTTGAGGTACTCTTTTTTTTTGAATAATTTTGCTATATATTGCTAGTATCTTGCTTCAATATGGTATTATTTTTAGAATTTTTTTTATCTTGGGGAGTTCACATTATTGGTTCTATTCATTTTGGGGGGTATAAGTAGCATATTTCTCTCCTTTGTGTTCATTTTCACATTATGTTAGAACCAAGAATTGAACCACTTACCCCACACAACTACCACACATGGAAACTCTATCCCAGTTATTGCAATTTCAGGGTCTTTGGCAAATGTTGGATGTTGAACAACCCAAGTTCACTAAGGAATTTGAAAATTTTGTTCATAGAAACAAAATGGATGAGGCTAGAGGGCTCATAAGTCTCCATGTGTTTGATAATTTATTGTTTCACATTGCAGAGTGTACAATAGCCAGAAAAGTGTGGGATAAGCTTTCTAAGTTGTATGGAAAGGTCAATCAATTCAAAATCTTGTAACTTGAATTCATCTCACCTCTCTCTCCCTAGATGCCATTCCCACAATTTAGGATTTCCTTGCATAGTTCAAGTTGATTTTTTCATAGTTGAAAGGATGTGGTCATGCCAAAAATGATTAGGAGTGTATTTTCTTGATCTTGTCAAAACTAAGAGGTCCTTTTCAAGTTTTTGTCTCTACCTTCTATTCTACTATGAATTCCATGGGAGAATATCATAAGATTCATTCATTTGAGGAGTTTTGTGATAGATTAAATAGCAAGTAGGCCAAGTTAATTAAGATAGATGCTCTTGCTAAGAGTCATGCCCTGATGGATCAATCTTCAAGTGGAAATAACAAGAAACATAATAAGGATTCTAAGTCTAATGAGAAATTTAAGGATGCTACTCTTGAGAAAAAATCCTCTTCCAAAGAAGAAAGATCACAAAATAAAAAGATCAAATGTGCTTATTGTAAGAGATCTGAACATGATGAGCATAGGTGTTATACTAAGAAGATTTATGAGCTTACTCACCTTCTTCAGAAGAAAAAAATCTCCCTGCCCTCATCAAAATCTCCTTATTCTTCTTCTGCATTTTGATTTGCACCATCATCCAAACCAACACAGAATGGGAATGCAAGATTTGCTAATGGGATGAAAGGTAAAGCACTCTTGGCTTCCACTATTCCTAAAAATTGGAAATCGCTTCTTGATTCAGGTGCATCTCATCATATGGAATCTTCTATGGAAATGTTCTCTTCTTTTGAGCCTTGTAGCTCACCTAACAATTTGATGGGTAACAATACTTACATGAAAGTTTGTGGAAAAGGTTCTATTGATATGGGTGAAGAATTTTTTAATGATGCTCTTTGTGTACCCTCCTTGAAAAATAATCTCCTTTTAGTTTATCAAATTACTCATGGTGCAGAAGGTAAGACAATTGAGTTCACTCCTGATCATGTATACATTTGAGACATAGAGACTAGGAGTGATCCCAGAAAGTTGATTTACAATTTCTGGGAGATTCCCATTTTTGCTGATTTTTTTGCTGAAATCACATATTTTTAGAAAATATAATGATTTAAGCCTTAAAAATTTCCATTTAAAGCATTCCAATTGAAGAGGGTTTGATCAAACTACCTTAGATCAAATCCCCTTGGATAGAACCCCGCTAATTTTAAACCATACTTATAACAAAGTCTCCTTTACACCTATCAAAATGTTGATAAAAACCACTTTTCATTTACCTTTTGGGGGATCAAATGAATTCATTTAATTTATTTTTTATAAGTATTTAGTCCTTATTATAAGCTTCCCAAAAAGTATGATTTTAAATAAATTTAATTTTATTATTATATTTATTTTTTATTTCTTGTGAATGTAGGTTTTATTGAAAATCAAAGCTCTCTATTTTGCACATGTGGAAAAATAGAATATTATCAAAAAAATTGAAAAATATAAGTGCACCAAATATTGAAGTCCTTGATCCAACAAAAAATTTGATACATGCAAAAAAATTGTGTTATACTTATTATGTCTAAATTGTAATTGGTTTGAATTCAAAAACTTGATTAAGGAAAAATATTTAATAAAACACTATGAAACCAATTGGAAGCACTAGATATCATAGTTACAAATTTAAAATTAGAAAAGTTATAATTTTATCCTTCATGGAAAAAATTTATGTGTTATACAGTGAGCATCACTCCTTAAAAATGGTGTTTACTAAAAAAACTAGTTTTTGAAGGAGATGGAAAAAGAAGTGCAATATGATTCCAAATTTTTTTTAAAAATATATATATAGAATATCCATAAAAAATTCCACAAATCACTAGTTTGCATCATCTTCAAATTCTTCATGGTCTAGCCATTATAGGTTCCTGAAAGTGATGATGTTTCTTTGGTTGATGTTCATACCCTTCCATCAAGGGTGAATCATGTTTGTGAGGAGAATTTTTTCCACTTGAATCTTGGTATTCTTGAGACTAGTTTTGAGATTCCTCCTTCCTCACCTCCTTCTTCAAATTCAAGTTCTTCTCTTGAGCATGTTCATCACAATTTTTCATATCTTTCTTTATTGGATGGGTATTTGGTAGGCATCTCAGATTTGTTTGTGGAGTCTCATCTTGCAAATTTGGAAGACATACTTGAGGGGATTTCTATCCTCTTTGATGACAATTTCCACATGGTTGTTGATACATCTAGATTGTCTTTGGAGATTGACATTGATGATCCTTCACTTGATTTTTCACATTTCTTGGTTGTTTTTTATCATGATTATGTGGTGGATTATTAATGCTTGGAGACTCCTCACTCTTCAAAGATTTCTATTTGGGGACTTCCTTCCTCTTTTCAGTTGGACATGGAGTGGCTTCTTCTGGTGGACTTGTTTCTTCCTAAGGGGATAGGAGTTTCTTGTAGGCATTGGATCATCTTTTGTTTTAGGTATATTTCATTAGTATTATAGCTTCTTCATTATGGGGGATATAATATCTCATTTTTTCCCTTTTTATTGGTGGATCATTTATTGTATATACATGATGTATGTAGTCCTTTGGGGGCATGATTGAGTTCTCCATCCATGCATCATTTTTGTTTTATTTTCTGTCTTTTGGAGAGGGGTTTTTTCCCACAAGGTATTTCTCCTTTTCTCTAGTTGTGAGAGATTGCATTATAAATGGGTACCTAATATGCCTTAGTTGCCAGGATCCGTATTGCATAATAATCTCCCTAAGTTGCACTTAAGGGGGGTGTTCGAGTAAATATGATTTTACATATTTACCTTAGGCTTAAGTTTTACTTAGGTAGCATAATTAGATATTAGTTGTATTTTGGTGCATCCATTTAACAATCAGTTGTTGTCGGTTATATTTTTATCGGCTCTTTCCTTGCCTTTATAAGTAAGGAATTTGTACATTTGTAAAATATCTAGCATCTCAGTACATTTTTAAATATTCTAGTGAAATAGCCCTAAGATTCTCTCATATTTGTGAAGGTGTTATCTACAGATGGTGCTCCTGGGTTCGGTGGTCTAAAAATTGGGCCTTAGATAAATAAATTAAAATGTCGACTGCAGTTGTGGTGAAAGATGCATGTTTAGTGCGTGGGGCTTCTACATGAGGCTCATCAATAAATATGAAAGGGGTTTTGTTAAGGATTAGTAGGTTGGAATTGATAGATGGAGTATTCTTCTCTATAGATGGGGGGCCGATAGATACTAATGAAGTAGTGCAAGAAAGAATAGAAGTACAAAAATTACCTAGACTATAGGGGTTGAAGATTCTTGTGGGGTGAAATTCACCTCTTCATCTTCCTTATCTAAACATCCTTGTCCGCCCAAGTATTGGACTCTCCTCTTCATAGAGGGAACACTAGTCCCTCCAGACCCTTCGATGGCTAACCCTAATGAACATTGGGTTCCCTAAACTATTGAAGATTTCATCATAGATTGTTGGGTCCATTTTTCTCTTGTCAAAATACTGGTGGAAGAGGAAACTATGGCTCTTTTTGTCGAGATACTTAGTTCTCCTTCCCCTTTCCAATTTTGGTCACTCGAGGCAATGATTCAAAACCTTTGACATACTCTTGTTCAAGGTCCCGGTTAGACTCTTGCTCTAAATCAGATACAACCTCTTTATCATAAATATCTTTAAAATATTCATCCATGGAATGGACCTATTTTCCTAATCTCTTGTTGATATCTCCAGAAGTTAGCCACTTTTCTTTCAGACCACTTCTTCTTCTTCAAATGTTTCTTGATGGAGTTTCCCATTGGCATGCCTAGGTTGAATTCTGCAATGACCTAATATAAAGCGAGCCATTGGGGCCGCACAAATGGTATATCATCAAAGTTGACATATATTTCCTCATTTCCTTTGTTAGGATTTCATCTTTCCTCCCAATATGGGTGTGGCTCATCTCAAAAATATAAGTTCCCTTCTAGATTATCCTTTCATTTTTCATAGATAAGCTTGAGGAAAATAGGCCAATTTTCTAGTCAATATATGTTGTTCTTCCCTCTACACAAGCATCACTTTGCTTTTTCCAAGAGAGATGGATTTCATGAAGCTTCGTCTTTTTCTTCTTGGCATCGTAGTCATAATCTACGATTGATAATTGCTGATATATTTCCAAGGAAAGTGTCATGGCCATTACAAATCTTGGTAGCTAAAAATGCTCACTTGTAAACCCATGGCATTTGATGAAATTAAAATCCAAGCCCATGAAATATCCAAGTGCGGTCACATGTTTCCTCATCCACTCTAAATCCTCAGGAGGAAACCTTTGTATAGGATGTTGGCATAAATCTTGAAGAACTAGGTTAAGAAAATATTTGGCAAATGTATAATAGTTGTATGTTATTGAAAGCACATGGGTCCATACTAAAACTGGTTTGAATAAATTTGATCTGCTCAACATTCTAAGGGAAATCCCATGATTGAAGAACTTAAGGTTCTGGTGAAATATTAAATGTACCAAGAAAGAGTAATACCTGAAATTAAAAGAATGGTTTCACTCCTTCAATTGATTAATCATCTTGTCTACAATCGTCTTGGGAAAGTCATATGAACATTTTTTCCTTTTCCTTCTTGAGCTTAAAGGATAGATCCATCTAATATTCATGGACCTTATCATCACGGTCTATGCCATATACAAAGGCTAGCATTGAAAACACATCTTGCAAGTCTAAATTAAATAGACTAAATGACAAAGGGAAGTCAGGTCCTAAACTTGCTTCATTCTTATAGAATACTAACTTATCTCTCCTTGATCTTAATTTTTTTTCCAAGCTTCTTCATGAGAAAAGCTCAGCCTCCATGTTACTAGGGATACATAACATATCCCTGATGGTTGCAACACTGATGGTGATCTTTAGCTCTCCACCCTTGATGATCCTATTTTCCTTATCTATCTTCTTAGCATAGATATCAACCAGCTCTAGGCATGAATGCTTGAAAGGTAGTATACATTGTGGTAGACCATAATGCTAAAGTCTCACCCCAAGGCTCTTGACATTTCTTGCCTGCAACCTAGTGACCTTTCTCTAGAAGGATCCTTCTCACAGAATTTTGGGGTTGGTATGCACCTTTGGGTTAAAGATATTATATGCAAAATCCTTGATTGCTCATGGTTTGATGTGGGTTTTAGGCACCATGATTATGGTATGAGGAAAACTTTGTTCCTCTAGAATTTATGTGTTAGCATAGGAGAAATCTCCAAATATGTTGACATAACCTGGCTGAGAGAAGGGAATTTTAGTACCTCTACTTGAGGATGATGCTTCAACAACCATTATCATATCCTTCAAAATATTTATGCAAATATTGCCTCTAAACTTAGAGAATTTTACTTCTACTAAGGGCTGACACATAGAAACTTTTCTACTTTGGTTATCAAATTTTAATCATGCGTATAGAGTAAATGCATGGCTGCAATTACTAGCCTTTAGATTTTTGCTAGTGAAAGTAATACATGTGGAATAAATGCCTACCTCAGGAAATGTAACCTTCACTTTGAGAAGGGAATTAAGTATATTCCTTATGCAATTTTTGAGGAAGGATAGCCTTGAGAAATGGGAGACGTATTTGGAAAATACCTTCATACTTAATAAGTAAGAAGCAACTTTTAAAATTTGCTTGTCATATGATGGAGTTGGCTGGAAATTATGAAGGTGATGAACACATGGCAATAAGATGCATATTTGTCCATTAATGCTAGTATTTGCATTAAATTTTAGAGCCCTGAAAATTCCCATATGTATGATTTCCCTTTAGTAGCTGTTGTCAACTTGCATTTCCCATTGTCATTTTGACAAGGAAAACATTTTTTGTTTATAGATTTCTTAGCTTTATTTTTCTATAAATAGAGTGTTACTTTTATGGAAATATTCATTAAGTCTGCAATTTATATTCCACAAAGAATGGGTATTTTGATCAAACTCTTGAGTTGAAAGAACTAGGTGGCATTTGTGGGAGAGGTCACCAATGACAAAACTAAGAGGCCCTTGAAGATGAAGTCTGACTTGACTATCATTGCATTTAAATGGGTGTTAGGGAGAGACTTCATTGCAGACTCAAATCACTATTGAGCCAACATAGACATCATTTCTTGGTTCGTCACTTCCCTACTAGACCTAAATGTCAAAAAGTCATGGATAGTGTAGCTCTACAGGGGCATGTTCTATAAAGAATATTTGATAGGCCTTGAGGAAATAATTTTCATGGTAGTCCCAAGCCTTGGTATACCCTTCACAATGGACCTTCATCGGAATGTGGACAACACCAAGATGGTGCATTGGCTTCCCTTGTTCTCTGGTTTTTGAACAATGAATCTAGAGTGGAATCAAGAATGGGTGAGGCCCACTATCTCCTTCCTCCTATACCTTTAACAATGTTGAGGTGGCTTATGAATAGAATGGATCACTACCTTTGAGTAGTTAGTGTACAGCCCTAGCAGAGTGGTGGTGAACATTGATGATTGACCCCTGCTCAGTCCCTGTGGAGTTATGTAATGAAGATCCTACCACTGTAAGTGCTAATACCTTGAATATATTTCCATTTTTTTACTTGTTGTGGCCTGGATGTTAAAATTCATGTTGCCTTGTGTTGCCACCTCCAATATTTTTGGTTGTAATCATGGGTATCAATTTTGGCTATTTTTGAAAAGGTAGAGCTTTGTATTTCTCCTTTGAGATCATGATCTCCCTCAAAAAAGAGGCCTCAATTCCTTGAACTATATGTAAATTTTGTCTCTCCTCTTATTTTATTTGAAAAAATGTATTTAAATTTTTTTTACACATATGGTACATAAAGTGTAAAATTTTTAAGAACTATGAGCCTCTAATTAAATAGTTTCAAGTGAATACCATTTATTGGTATTCCCAGGACATTCCCATTTAAATCTTTGAGATCGTATGAATAAATTTCCTTGCATTTAGAAATACAGAATGTACCCTTCCCTAAAGAATCAAATTTGGCATTTTGACCTAGTTTAGTGGCCCGTTCCTCAAATTTTAGGACTAGGCTCCCCTCCTTGAATCATGGGTTAGAGGCCTTTTTGTCAAACCATCACTTGACTACCTGTTGGCACTTAATCATGGCATCAAATGTCTTTTCTCTTTTTTCTTGAAGGCTTAGCAACTCAACTAGCCTTACTTCTATTCAACCACTCTCCGCAAACTCCAAGGACTTTAATAGTTTAACTACTAGAACCTCCATTAAGATGGGTAATACTACCTCCTTTCCATACACTAGTTCATAGGGAGAAGCCTTTAGGATTTTCTTTGGGATTATGTGGTCTACCCATAAAGTTTCTCATAGGTGCTTGTGATATTCCTTTTGGTGTTCTAGCCTAATGCACTTTATCAGGTTGGTCAAATTCTTGTTGGTAGATTTCACTAGTCCTTTCCCTTGTGGATAATAATTTGGTGAATTCTTTAGATATACTTCATGCTTGAGAGAAAATATGACATCCCAGATCCTATAAAGGCTTGCATGCTATCTGAGATGATGTTCTTAGGGGATTTGAACCATATTACTAGTTCTTCCAAGAAGTTGATGATCTCAACATCAATAGCATTATTTAGAGGGGCTACCTCCATCCATCTCAAGAAAATAATTAGTAGCTATTAAGATCCACTTGTGTCTTCTGATGGAGATAGGATTGATCATCTTGATGAAATCCAACCACCATTGTGTGGAGGGTTCCTCTACCACAATCGAGTTTAAGGGCATAGCATGGTTCTTTCTCTTATCAACATAAAACTAGCATTCAGATAACTTCCTCATTAGATCACAACCTTTGAAAAATAAGGTGAGCCAGTAATACCCCGCTCACATGATTTTTAAAGAAGCGGTTTTGGATGAGAAGTTTCCACCTTCTAGACTACTATGGAATTCTCTCAACTTGTAATTTGTCCATGCAATGGAGGAGGATTCAATCAAAATTAGTTTTAAATAGAATACCTTCAATAAGTACATACCCAATGCCTTGGAGCATGTAGTATCTTCTCTTGTGCATTGGGAGGTAAGATGGGTATCTTCTAGTTTGCATGAACTTTACCTAATCAAACACCCAAGACTCCTCTGACTCAAATTGTTCATGAGAACCTGATCAATCATTTTAGCTTCTATCTCAGGGCCATGCTCCTTGGCGAGATATTCACATATGCCTCTTCCCCTTACTAATTTTATGTGTTGGATATCTATTCGTGTTCTAGGATCTTGATGATCTAGTTGGGCCTTTATTTTGTAATCTCCACCTCTATGATATACTCCCTCACACAAGGATGAGCAACAAGGATTGTAATCTTGCTAGCCTAAACCAAGTGTCAAAACTTTTTAATGCTCTTGACTATGGAAAAGGCTTGCTTTTCCATGAAGTTGTGCTTGGTCTCATACCCCTTTAAGGTCCTTGAATGGAAATAAATGGGGTGTTCCCTACTTCTTTCCTCATCCTTTTATGTGGCTCACCACTATAGACATATAATACAAATTCCTTCAAAAATTTTAGGTTTTCTAACACTGAAGATGTGGAAATGGCTACCTTGATTTTCTTGAAGGATTTTTTTCCTTCTTGAGTCCATTTGTAAATTGGATACTTTTTCAGCATTAGTGTGATAGGTCTCACAAGGCCTACAAAATTTGAGATGAACCTAATAATTAAGTTGATCTTTCCTAAGAAATATTGTAATCTCTTTTGGTTGACTAGTATTGGTAGTTCTATTGTAGCTTTCACCCTATCAAAGTTGATTGATATCCTTTGCTTGGAGACCACGAAGCCAAGTAATTTTAATTGTGGCACCCTGAATACATATTTTTTGGGATTTAATGAATCCCAAACTATTGAAACTTCTAAAATACATTTTCCAGGTGATCAAAATGGTTACCCTTATACTTTTAAAATATAGTCCAATCATCCAGATAGATAAGGATGATTTTATTGATCAAATACTTGAATGCGACGTCTATCATGTGATGAAAGGTGGCACTCACATTTTCATATTCTGAATGAAATATTTTGATACATGAATGTCCCCATTTATTGGTGAACATCATCTTGTGTTGATATTATTCTTTCATGAATACTTGATTATAACCTGAAAAATTGTCGAGTAGTGAGTACACTTCTGACCTAGCCACAGTCTGCAAGATACGTTCCATTGAAGATAGAGGGTAATGATCCTTTAAATATTAAATTTTTAAATCACAAAAATCCATGAAAAGTTGTATATCATCATTCTTCTTGTATACAAGGACCAAATTAGATACCCAAGTAGAGTATTTGATCAAGTATATGATCCTTTACTCAAATAGCTTTATGAGTTCTTATGCCATTAAGGCCTCAACCTTCGAGTTAACCAACATTTTATTTTTTCAGATCAGCTTGGACCCTTTTCTAGTGTAGAAAAATATATCCCTTTATATTTTGACACTTGTGTGGGCCCTCCCTTCCAAATTGGGCTTCTTTATGCCTTATTTGGTCCTATTTTTCATCCACAAGCCTTATTTAATGCATCTTACTGAGGATAATCTCGACACCTATCTAATGACCAGTCATAATTTAATGTTTTTGCATTGTATGGCCCATATTTAGTGATTTGGAACTCATTCACCACCTTGGGCATATGGGTCCCACCTAAGTTTTAGGGCCTAGTCCTAAATTTGGCATAGAACTTAACATTTCTTGAAATTTATGTCCCAAGACTAGCTTATTGGGAATCATATTCCCCAACTAGTGCATGAGTCTCGCTTAGCTTGGACATATTTTAAATTCAAATTCTTTGTGGGATTTTATTCTCCTAGATTTGATGTTGGGTTGTAGTGTTGTAATTTTAGAAAATTTGGCATAAACAAGTATAAAAACAAGCTTATTTCACACATTTTTCTCCTAACAAATTTACAAGTCACCTAGAAATTTAATTATTCAAGAATTCTAGCAAATTTGTGATCAAGAGAATTCAAGAGTTGATAATCAAGAATTTTGGAGCTATCTTCAAGATTCAAGCATCATGTCAAAGTCATCATACATCATTTTGTTTTTGAGCTAACATTTGTGATGTAGGTTCTTATGATTCAAGCAAGCTTTCAAGTCAAGATCTATATCATTCAATCAGGAGTAAAGATCTACATTCATGCTAGCCATCTCATACAAGATTGTAGCCTTTATTACATGGGTTTGGTGAGTTGCAACATAGCATATTTGTTCATTCATCATTCCTTTATTCTGTTTGATTTCATTTCTTGGTTTGACTACCAAAAATGGGATTTAACCAAGGAAAACCATTATTGAGTAATAATATATTTTTTTTACCTCTCTTTGATGTGTGATTTGTAGATTTGTGTTGGACATCCATTGAAGAGCAAGATTGGAGAAAGTTGTCAAAGTTGTCACCTTTCTTGCAAGATCACAAAAATTCACCCAAAGGTCAAAATTTATAGTTTTAGACTTGGAGATTGGAAGGGAGAGAAGCTATAGGAGAACACTAGAGGAAATTAGAGTTGTATATCAACCTTGATACTAGGACTAGATTTCCCCTTGTGGTGTATGAGTCCCAATATATCAGTTTTCAGACTTTTTCTATAGATCCTAGTTTAGCAATTGTAGATTCCAGTTTCGGCCCTAATCCCTAAACTGGGAGTAAATCACCCCTACTAGTGTATGAGTTACAATGTGCTTCAAAATTCATAATTTTAGGATTGCAGACCTTGTTTCGAGCATCTTCAATTTTCTAGGTGCACCTTTGTTTATCTCCAGCTTACTATTTTGATTTGAGTTCATTTTCTAGGACATATAGTTAGGTTTTGTATGTTAATTTCATTTCTTGTCTTTGTAAGCCTTTTCTTAGTGGTGAACCCCCCATTTCTCTTCAATCACACTCTAGGAGACATATAGCAAATCATTTCTCTGAATTGCACTATTAGATTGATATATCTAAGGTTTCCTTTAATGAACTAAAGTTAAATAGGAGTTCCTTGTCCCCTAGTTTCATCTCCTAAAAGGTGGAACCCTATTTCCTTTAGTTCACCTCTGATGAGATCAATGTTGTACTGAATTATGTATGGATAATATACCTTCATATCATCATAGGTACATGTTATGATCCAATCATATTTGGTACATAAGAATATCAACCTCTCCTTTTCCTTTAGTGGAATGTTCCTCTCGACTTTAAGCTTTATGTTTTTTCTAACATCAAATTCCTCATAGTCTTCTTTGTTAGCTGTGAATCTCCATTTACTATTCCTTGCATCTTTATAGTTGAGGAGGTTCTTTAGGGTGGTTAGGCCTTGTGAGAGTTTATTTCTTTTGAGTTGGATTATTTGCATCTATGCTTGTTCAACAAAGTCTCTCGACTATCATAAGAAAGCATAAATTTTAGAATCATCCTCAAAGGCTTGCCAATTCTATTTATTATCAATGATAGATGGATAGATGATTATGCATACCACATGTTGGCTCTTAGCTGACTCAGAGGCTAGCTAAAATTGTGAGCCTATTGAAGCCATTCTATGTGTAGTACAGTGTTCTAGGACCTTGGAATGATCTAGACATTGAAAGACTTAAATTTCCTTTTGATCAAATCCCACACCCTATGTCAATAGGAGCACATTCTTACATTCTTCATAGTTTCTTGTCCTTGGATCTACTTCATGACTAGCTTAGAATCTCTAAAAACTTGTATCCCTTTTATTCCCATTTTTTTTTACTATCATTCCACCATGAACTAGTCCTACATATTTTGTATCATTGTTTTTACATGGAAACTTAAAACAAAAATATTTGAGAGTCTCCAACTTGGCTAGGGATACAAGAAAAATTCTAGCTCTAGAATCAATAAACTAGTTTAATAGGACTTCCTCTGCTGGTCTTTGATCACTTATGGCCTCTTTATCTTCCAAAATTTCTACATAGTACATCTCTTTCTTAGAAATGGAGGTGTGTGCAACTTTGAAACTCATTAACGCATCGTCCGTGATGTGTTTAGGATGCAAGGGTTTAGAAAGAATTTTCATTTTTACCCCATGTTTAGTCCTCAATATGAGGTGGGACAAGTCAATATCCAAGTATGTGTTGATATTTTCTATGAAATATCTTGATAGGCACATTCCAAAAACTTGGGGAATGTCGATTATGACCACCTCTTGGGTGATCGACCATTTTTCTTGAGAAAGAGTATAAAGTTAACAAAAGATTCTTAATTTGACCAATGTTCAAAACCTTATTTCCATCCAAATGGATAATTCCCTTTTCTAGGGGTTCATATTTCATGTTCAGGGCATCAACTACTAGCTTGGCCATTACTGTAGTACTAGCTTATGAGTCTATTATGTTATTGTGTAATAGTTTATCTCCTACAATAAGAGATAAGAAAAAGGGATTCATTTTTGGCCTACATACAACTCTCTCACTTGTTTTACTTCCTAAATTAATATATGTCATGGCTCCTAAAGATTAGGGATCTGATGAAGTTCTTTCACCTTCATCTTGGTTATGTGGTAGGACTAGATGCAACAACATAGCTTTCTCCTCTTTACCCAACACATCCTACAACAAATTCTTTTGCTCTAGAATTGATAGGACATCCCATAGAGATATATCGGTGGGATCCTTCTTCAATTTCTCCATGACATTGAGTACTCTGATTAGAAAAACCTTAGGCTTGAATGGGAGAATCTCCCTTGCTATAGGAAAAGGTTGGCCTATCATAGGTAGACCGGGAACCTTATCCATGAATTTTGGTTGTAATTTTGGTATTTGTGGTTGAGGTTGATGTGGTTTCTGAGATGGTGGTGTTGATGGTATGTATGACACATTCTCTATTGAACCTTCTTTTCGATTAGATATTATAGTCTAACTATACTTGCAATGTTCCTACTGTTGGAACTTCATTTGTGAACATTGAGTCTTCTCCCTCCAACCAAGAAAAGAATGCTTGGTCAGGGGCAATATTCGCTTCTTACTCTAGAGACATCCCTTGCATTTGAACACTAAATCTGGCATTCTCAATCTTGGGGGACTAATAAATTTTAGCATCTTGAGGAATGCCTTGAGTTCTTTGTTCTACCACCCTTTTTTCAAGGTTTCCCCTTATAAAATCTTAGTGAATATGGGCATCATTGCATGGAAAACACCATGCTTCTCCAATGTTTTTCTAACCTAGGACTAAATCCTTGCTTGCACTTGGCTTAACTATTTGTAATAGTGGTTACCAAGACTATCTATCCTAATGTTTGAAGTTGATTACCTCCTCTTGAGGCTCCTTGATATGTATTATGTTGGAAGGGTGGACTTTCTCCTATTGGTTATTTTTTATGAACCAAACTTAATCTTACCACTTCCCTATGAATTTTCCAAAATCCAATTATCAAGAAGGGTAAGGGTTGGCCAACACGTAAGTAAGGATTCTAAAGTCCTTACTTCTTCACTTCAGGCTCTGTGAAACCCAAGAGGGTGTTCATATATCTTTTCATGTGATATTTATTTGAGCAAGAACATTTCTACAAACATATTAATTCCTATAAGATGAAAATAGACAACATTCATCAAAGATCTGGATAACCTTTAAAAAAATTATTATCTATTGCAAGGAATAAAAGGGTACTTCAGATTGGTACATTGTAATTAATTTTTTTAAATTATTTTCATTCTCATGTCAAGCCCTTGGTTAAGTGAAAAACTAACTCATTTATCTTTAGAGTAACCAAATGACAAACTAGTGTCTCATCTATTGGGAAAATGGAGTAACATTTACAATAACCAATAATACTATAGCAATTTAACTCAGTAAGTGAAGGGCTATTGGCATACTAATTTGCAATCTTCAACTCATTGTGTCTAAAACACAACTACTTACCAAATCTTATGCTCTTTCCTCATAAACTTGTGACCATATTTTATCATTTAATCAATTCTTTAAATTGAAGAAAAAACAAGCTCACATACTTCAATTAAAACAATTGAAGACAAGCAAAAATATTATTAACCATTTCATTCATGGTTTGGAAAAAAAGTACATAAGAGGGCATATGCTTTAGAACTGATATTTTCTTATATTACTACTGCTACTATAAAACTATTTTAAGATCATTACATACATAACTCCTAGCCTAGACTCCATTATGTTATATTCATTAGTATTTACAATCTACTCCTTCTTGAGCTTTGTTTGTTCAACCTAGACCATTTTGAGACTCAAAACTTGAGCCCCTGTAACCAGCCATGGAATCCCTTTTATAGAATAAGGGAGCAACAATCAATTGGCTAGATTACAGTTACATTTAATTTTCATTTGACAACTAATTTCACCTATGTTGGTTAACAAATTGGGCACCTTGTGAATCTACAATTTAATGCCCAAAAGGTGTAGAAAAATTAACCCAATAGCTCTAAATATTACTCTTTAAACAAGATGAATATTATCTAAAAATTTTGAGGTACAACTCCCTCGCATGATTTTTAATGAATTGAAAGAACAGGAAAAATAAAACATCATGTATGCTTTTAACCAAAAAGAAAAAAAGGTATACTCAATATCAGAAAAATTTCAAATTTTAGGTATGTGATTCAATTAATAAGAAGTATTAGCAAAAAGACTAATTAATCATCATAAATAGAACACCTACTCTATACCATATGAGAAATGAAATTTATTATAAGAATTGCATTGCTCATACCAAGATAAGACATGCATAAGATATTCTCAAACACAAAGATTTAAGAAATTAGATTAACTTGACCAAATTGCACACAAAAAAAATAGTCTTGCATGTTCATGTCCATAGGCAGATGAGTCCTGCATCTTCATGTCCACAACCAGTTAAACCAAATACACTTAAAATAAATGAAGAGAAGCTAGGCCATTACAATTATGTCACTTTGTTTCCATCTTCCGAGATCACCAAAGGTTTATTTTTCCACTCCTAGAAAAGCCTTAAGGATGCATCAGGTCCTTATACTAGGGAATGGTTAGATTTTTCACCCTTACCTTCCACATCAAATGAAGATCTTTAGTCATTTCCATGCGATGCTCACAAACCTTCATAATATCCATTTTCTAAGACGATACTAGGTGTAATTCACTTAGTTTTTGTAAGTGTTCAGAATTAAGTGAGGGTAAGTCAAGATTCTCTTTCACCATTTTCTTGAAATTAGCTGCCAAACTTCTAGCATCCACATCATCCCTTATTTAATTTTTATTTTGGAGTAGACCAAGAGACACTAAGGTGCTCAATGCTTCATTTGAAAAGGCAGTGCATTCATTGATGATCTCTTTAAACTTCTACAAACTTTGTTTAGCAACCTGAAATTTCCAATCTACTCCTTTATCCATGATAGGTAGTGAGTATCTGAAGCATTAGGTATGACTTGATTTGCAACTAATCTTTCCATATTTGATCTCATCAATAACTTCAATTCAATTTGATAATTAGCCCACAATTTCTCTTCTTTTTTGGTAGCAACAGCTTCATCCCTTAAGGTGGATTTTAAAGCATTTTCCTCTTGGAAGTGCTTAAAAGAGTCAGTAATGACAAGGCTTCCCTCCTTGATGAGGTATTCACTCCAATCATCTATAGCCCAACTTAAACTTTGATAGCTTTTAATTTTAGTTAGGGCTTCTTTTCCAACTACAGTAAGGGATTTAATTGAAGAATCTAACTAGGAGAAAGGCTATGGGATGAGCTCAAAAATAGACTTTAGACAATTGGTCAAGTCCCAAACTTGGGATTTCAATTCTTCTTTGCTTTCCTTATCTTTTTTTGATCTATCAACCATCTTGGATTCTAACTCTTGAAAAATTTAAACATCCCCATCCATGGTAGGAGGAGTGAGATCTACCCTATTCACTTGGAACTCACTTGCTACTTCCTGAGAAACATCTCTTTGCACTAAAGGGTGTGGAATTTCTAATTAGAGAGTCCTTGATTCTATGTCATCTAAAAGCCTAGCAGTGGTCTTTAACTTTTGAGGTTTATGAGTTGAAGTCCTCTACAACAACTAACCTACCATGTCTTTCCCAGGAAAGCTGGTCTATATAGATTTCATTTTTTGTGACAATGAATCTTCCAACCAAGTTGGGGTTACTACAACCTTAGTTTCCTTAAAACCTGGGGACCCAAACAATGTCTGAGTGACTGGAGGTGTATCTCCTACAGGTGTGGTTATTTTTGGCATATGAGAGTTGCTTACCTCTCTGATAGGTGATTCATCTTGAGAGGGGGGGAATCAACATTCAGGTTTTCTAATCCTTCCTCTTCCTCCTCTACTTCATTATCCTTCCCTAGAGTAGGTAGGATGAAAATTTCATCCCCATAGGATCGTGAATACACAATTTTTTGGTGGGTCTTCATCACCATCTTGTTGGGCACCTGACGATAAGAACTAAGGAACATTACCAGTTTATTTCCTACTAGTAGAAGCTTGAGAGGCACCTTCAACAAGTCGTGAATATTTTTATCTAGTATAAGGGTGGGATTGCTCAATTTTCTTGTTAGTCACCCATTCTCAGGTTCTGGTCAGAACATCATTAGTTCTAGCTTCAATAGTTTCTTTTTCTTTAAAATTCTAATCCATGGCATGAATGGGCCAGCTTTCTATTAATTTAGTATATTTTGGATAAACCATGTTAGACCCATCTTCAATAATGCCTTGTAAATCCCATTAAACGAATCATAAATTATTATGTGTTCTACTGTTAATCTCATCCAGCTTCTCCTAACATCATATTTATTGAAGCAATCAGCCCAATAATCTTCAAATTTGGACTAGTGATAGAAGGTAGGGATCAATTTCAAAATTTTCTTAATATAATATTTTAGATCAAAAGAAACATGTTCGTCATATGAGGGCATGTTATACTTGGACAATTATTTCTCAAAATTCAAAGAATCAAACATTGATTGGAAACTATATGCTCCAAAACCAAATGGAAAACTGTCTGTCAATATTTTTCTACCTTGGTACAGTCTATTAACATCGGCCAATTGTCTACTCACCTCAATAAACACCCATTTTACTTCAAGATACTTGGGTAATTTTATAGGGAAACCAACATATCTACCTACTCTTATGTATGGAAATCTCTGGAATTGAATAAAATGGCTACCATAAAAATCCACAAATTGCATTACCTCTAGAGATAACCTCATTGCAGAATGCCCCTGACATTCTTTGACCATCCTCATGGTAAAAGTGTCAGCAACTCTTCTAAAATGCAAGAAGGTCTTGTGAAGTTGGAGTTTGTCAAAATAATCATAAATTGGTACTTTTTCTGGAGTCAAACCACTTAGCCTTAATTCAAACTAGGGTCAAGTGCTAGCAAGGGCATATATTAAATATGATGACATAAAGAGAAATTTGTTCAGGGTGAAGAATGACATCAACTCATGTAGACGGTCAATAATAATATTTTCCCAATCCAAGAATTTCTCTCCACTCAATATGATTTGGATAAAGAAATACATCCATTCTTCGAAGTTGAAAGCATTTTCATTTCTTCTTACCCTGTGCAACAACACTACAATATCGGCCACGTCATCTACAAAATGGTTCCTATGTATGTTATGAGGAAATTTAGACTTACCCTTTTTTGGTTTGATCAACCATTTCTTTGCTATTACATTTCTATAAACCCCTTTCTTGGCAGTGAACTCAACCTGAGAGCTTGTCATGTCCATTGGTGAGTATCCATCCCTTTCTAGAGTTCTCAAATAGGACACAAAGGTAGACCTTTGAATTTTCAAAACAAGTCTATTATCCTTTGTCCTAACTTCTCGTGTCTATGAATTATAGTGTTTGATACATTCCAACACTATTTTAGGACATTACACAACTATTGGAAATGTGGTGGCTTCAATCAACCCACTACCCACTAATCTTTCAATGATAGGTAGAGGGTTAGGTTTGTTAAATTTATTCCACAATTCATCCAGATTAATGGGCCCTAGCCTAGTATCACCAATTTTAGGTCCTTCATATGTTAACCTGAACACATATTCATAACTTGTGTATTTAACCCTTTCCATGTGCATGAGTGGGTTTTGACAATATATGCTTTCTTCAATGCAACTGTAACTGACTCAGAAAATGGGTTGCAATGAATGGAAACTGAAAATACGTGTAATGGTGAACCTTGCAATTTGAACTTTGCATCTCCTCTAGGTCATCCTCGAAAAATTGTCACAATAAGAATTTTTTCCCAGCCTTTTATTTCATCAAACTTGGTTTCATGGAAAAACATGGAAGTAAATGGACATTAATGTCTTAATTTGCATTATGACACGTGGTAGCTATCACATTCACTATTCCCACATAATCGTCTTTCAAAAATTTAAAAACAAACATCTATGGGCAGTAACAAAAGAGGTTCAAAGAACCTTATACATATGTTCCTAAGTTAAAATGTCATGGTGAAATAACACCCAAGCTAATAATCATCATGCTGACAACAAGGTTTGCCAATACATACAAAACACTGCCTAGTTTGAACATAGGAAGGAGATAAAAGGGACTGAGCGGTAAAGTGGGAGGTTCAATGAACTTGAGAAAACACTACCTGGGTTCATACCATTACATGAAACATCACCCACGTTCAAATGAGATGTTTTCAAGTTAGCGGGTGGCTCAATGAGGTGGTGAGTGAAATAATAGTAATAGTGGCTTTGACTGGGGATGAATATTGATAAGGATGAAGTAATGAACCCAAACCAAAATGGGAGGAAACCAATGTATTATGAATTGGGCAACTGAGTCAATCAAAATAGAATGCACTCTCTAGCAACAAGGAAAAAAATCAAAAGAGCACCAAAACCCAAAACTAAAACCCTAAACTAAATATGTACAATATAAAGAAAGGCCACAAGGCCATCACAACTGATAGAGCTTCAATATCTTGCCCATTAGAAGGGATGGACAAGGGAGTTTTGTCAGGATATGCAAGTTGAAAAGTATTAGACCCAAACTATTGAATGATTTTGAAGGGGCCAATCTATAGTGAATCAAACTTCTTATGAGCACCTTTAGGTTCCCTACGCTTATCCCATAATAAGACTAAGTCTCCAATCATGAACTTTCTGAGTCTAGATTTCTTATCAAAAATCTTCTTAAAATTTCCTAGTGTATGGTTATCTTATCTACGATATCTTCTTGATATTCTTGTATTTTAGTTAAGTACAAAATCCTCTTCTCCAAGGCATCATTGAATTCAACTTCCTCTATAACAGTCTACAATTTGCGAACTGGCAGTTCTAAAGAGAGAGGAAGTGCACTTTCCACCCCATACACCAACTCAAAGGGGGTAATTCCAATAGCCCTTTTTGGAGTTATCTAGTCTTCCCATATGGATTTATACAAATTTTTGTGCTAGTCTTTCTGATTGTCATTGACCAACTTCTTGATAATATTTACCAATTTTTTGTTACTAGACTTTTCTTAACCATTCCCCTAGGGATAATAGTTAGCTAAATGGGAGATAGAGATTCCATAATCATAGCAGAAAAGTGAAAAATCACTAGATGAAAAAATGGTAGCATTATTAGTAACTAGCTTATGTGGAACTCCATATCTAACCAAAATATTTTCTTTGATAAAATCATAGACTACTTTAGAAGTAGTTCTCTTGACTGGAATCACTTCCACCCATTTGGTGAAGAAATCAGTAGCTACAATAATATGAGTATGACCTCCACTAGACTATGGGCTAATTGGACCAATAAAATCAAGACCCCATTGTTGAAACGGCCCATCAATAACCACATGCTTAAGTGGTAAAGCCGCTAGTTGAGGCCTTCTTGTAGATAACTTACATTTCTCACACTTACCCACCTAGTGATAGGCATCCTTAAACATACCAGGCCAGTAATATCCATGCTTTATGATCTTCAAGGCAGTCATGGTGGAAGAGAAGTGATCTCCACAAGCCTCATTATGGAAAATATTAAGCAACTATTCTTGTTAAGCTTTATTAACACATTTCAATAAAGTCCCATCTATGCCATGTTTGTACAGGGTATCACTCCAGATAACATACCTAGCATCTTTCAATTTTAGATTCCTTTTTTTCTTACTTGAGAGGTGCTTTGGACATTTTTTGTAAGTAAGGAAGTAACCAATATCAAAGAACCACACATGTTGTAGACTAATGGTCAAAACCAATAGTAAACATTCACTTTCTTCTTCTTCATCCAAGTTCTCTACCATTATCTTGCAAAGTACCCTTCCCCTAACTAATTTGAAAGGCTTTAAATCTATATCATACTCTTACACATTTTCTATCCAGCTACCCCTTCTATTGCAATCAATTTCTTGTTGGGTTAGTATGCTCTTGATGGTAGGATCTGGCACATAGACTACATAGTGTGAATGCAAGATATAGAAACAAAACTGTTTAACTACTCTGACCACTACAAATGCATGATTTTCGATGGGAGAGTAATTAAGCTCATGTTTTTTTAATGGCTTGCTCATGAAGGAAATGGGTGCTTGAACTTTATCTTCATTTTCTTGTAGTACTATAGTAGATGTGGTATGTTTGAAAGCATAGCAATAGATAATAAAATCCTTCTTGAAGTCTAGACTGACCAAGACAGGATCTTGAGAAATTGCTTCTTTTATGTTTTCACAAGCTTGTTTCCCAACTTCATTCCATTTAAAACCTAGTTTTTCTTTCATCATATCCACAATGTGTTTAGTAATTTTAGAGAAATCTAGGATAAATTTCCTCAATAAATTCACTTGACTAGAAAAAATATTTTACACTAGTTCAACTTGAAGGGAGATTTAATTGCAATATAGCCTTAACCCGGTCTGGATCTATTTTGATGCCTTCTTTAGACACAATGTGACCTAAGAGTTTACCTTTAGTGATAGAGAAAATAGAATTTTTGGAGTTAAGAGAGATACCATGTTCTTTGTACCTTTGTAAGACTCATTCCAAATCTTATAGGTGATCCATTCTTTTCTTAGAAAACACTATCAAATCATCAAGGTAAATTACTATAGTTTTATTTTGAAGGTCACCAAAAGATAGGTCCATAGCACGTTACAATGTAGCTCCTACATTGATGAGTCCAAATGGCATTTGATTATAGGAAAAATTTCCCCAAGGCATGGTAAATGTCATTTTGTGTTGGTCCTCCCCTAATACACTGATCTGATTGTAGCTTGAAAAGCCATCTAACATAGACATCATCTCTGAGCCAACAACTATTTGTAAAATATGATCCATGTTAGGTAGAGGATAGTTATCCTTTAGTGATGCTTAATTAAGATTTCTAAAATCAACACATATTTGAATCTCCCCTTTTTTCTTGTGAATTGGCACAATATTTTCTGCCCAAGTTGAATGATGTATGGGATATATAATTTGTGCCTTTAGCATTTTTTCAATCTCTTTAAAAATTGCATCAGTTACCATAGGGTTATAATTCCTCTATTTATGTCTGAAAGCGGCTTCCCCTTCCTTGAGTGGTATGCAATGCTAAAATTTTTCATTCATGAAGTTCTTCAAATCATCATAGTACCAAGTGAATATTTCCTTGTACTTAACTAGTAAGGCTATTAATTTTCCTTTCTCTTCTTGGGAGCAACATTCCCAATATAGACCATTCTAGGAGAATCAAGATCTCCAATATTCACTGCCTCAAACCCATCAGAATGTCCAACAAAATTTCTCATATTTTTCTTCATAGAATGATCATGGTGATCAAACAAATCCTCAAGAGAAACCAACCCATTGGGTATTTTATTCCCTTTTAATTGAATAACCTCATCTTGGAGGTCAGCTACACTATCTGGGAAGAAGTCCTTACATTGATTGTCACTCCCTTCAAAGAATACTTGAGAAAAGGCCCCAACGTTTTCTATGAACATCTGAATTTATTTTTCATCTTAAAAGACATACCAATGGTTGACGTTGTCAGGAATACTTGGTTGATAGATTAATTCGATTTGGTAGGATTTGTTTATGAATTCTGGTTGTGAGATTAGTAGAGACATAAACTGTTAATGAATCAGCTCTCGTGTTCAGTTCTCTAGGGATGGCTTCTATTGAGAAGGCATCAAAGCTCTTGATGGTGTCCCAGACACAATTTTGGTAATGTTCTAACCTTTCATTCTTAATAGTGAAAACATTTTGCACCTACTTAACAATTAGTTCAACATCTCCCAAAACCTTAAGAATCTTTATTCCCATACCCTTAGCTTCAATTAGCCCTAACAAAAGGGCTTCATATTTAGTAGTATTATTGGTATTATCAAATTCTAACTTATATGAAAAAGGGAATTTCTCATCAAAAGGCAAAATGAGAACAACAATCACTCTTGAACCAACATGAGAACAACTTCTATCAAACTCCATCGTCTAGAGCTAAGATTCTGAATTTGAAGCACATGAATCATTTTCATTTTCTTCTCCAGAGAAAAGCATATAGTCCCAAATTCATTCTCCTCATACAATATTTGTGCTTTTGGGTCTTTAGACTTGAGTACTTTTATCTTGGTCTTTGACTTAGGTCTGAGACACACCTTCTCTTTATTGATAGGTATAGTAGCATATGACCAATCCAACTATATGTATCCCCCCAAGTATTTACAAAAACTTATGCTCAAAAGCATACCATAGCTGGCAGGTATATCCATGACCAATATGGTGAGCTTGAGTCACTTGTTTGGTTAGGAAGAAAGTGCAACTTGAGCATCTTTAATCTTCCCAAGCAAGGGAGCCTACTTGGAATCCATCAAATAGAGTTTTCCAAATGCCTTGGTCATTTCTAATGCCAAAGCCTTAGCAATTTGTGTAGACATAACATTATCAGAAGCACCCAAATTGATGATGAAATTATTAACCCTAAATCCATTAACGAACAATGAGATGTAGAACGAGTATGGTTTTTCACCAGAGGCTAATGAAGAGGATACTTTACTATAAGATTCCACATTAGCAAACAAGTCTTGAGATTTAACTATTGCTTCATCTCGGCTAGTGTGCAATTTTGAATGTCTTGGCCTAACATATTCAATCAACCTATCAAATTCTTTAGGATTCATTTTCAGATATTCAGCTTGAGACACCTAAATTTTGGTAGATTTACAAAATTTTACGATATCAAAAGCCCTAGTTTGATTGTCAGGGGATGATACAATAGGATTTCTTGAGGAGCTATTGACTACACTTGGTGAAGCATTTCGACCCTTTCAAAGTGCACTAGCCTTTGTGAGTAAAACTTTAGGAGAATTAGGAGTATCTTTTTGGTTGGAATGTTGCTAGCTTTGAGTGATAGCAAAACAAGTAGAATCATCCAAATTGATGTACAAATCTCCCCCTTTATCATCATTGGGTTCATATTCTAAGTATCCATTTTTTGAGTCACCATATTGATTAGATATTGTGCCTTCCTTTATGACCTCCTCTATGACTTCTTTAGTAGTGGTCAACTACATAAACCTATTCATCTCAAGGCAGTCTGCACCATCATGGTCAGATGTGAGGTGAAAGGCACACATGTTCTTTTTTTTATCTGGAGGATGAGCTTCAATATCCAACCTCTATTGAGTTGGGGGCAAGGGAAGTGATTTATTCCCTGGTTGAAAATTATCCTTCCTAGGGATATCTTGGTAAAGTTGGTTACTCTTTGACATCTACCTTTTGAGAGAAATTATATCATTAGACAACCTCTGAATCATAGGATTAGAAGAATTATTAGGAGTTCCTTCCTTGTATGTAGTTCATTTTTCCATTTTCCAATTGAAATGAAATCATCTTCCAATTCCACGACTAGTGCATGTGTGACTTCAAGAGTATTCAATGGTTACCTCTTTAAGAGAAGACTAATATCAGGGTGTTGTGCATTAATGAAGAAACATTTTTGCATTTCTATAGAGGTTCTTTTAAAAAGTGAACTCTAGTTTATTACCCTATTGAATTTAGCTACAAAGTCCCCCATGCATTCATTCACTTCCTTTTTCATATAAGTAACTTGTGCTATCAGTGTTAAGTCATCATCTGCACTTTTGAACCTGGCCTCAAACTTGCTATGCATAGTGGCCCAATTGGTGATACATCCATGTGGTAGTTGATAAAACCATTGCATTGTTGCATCAGCTAAAGATTCCATGAACAACCTGATGGAAACATCCTTTTCTTCTATTGCAAGAACACCACATGCAACAAAAAAACATCAATTTGTTCTTCTGATGAAAATTTTCCATATCCCTCAAATTTAGGTAAATTTTTACGAGACCCTTTGGGTAAATCTTGCAAATTATTTCCTAGTTGCAAAGGACCAATAGTAGCACCCAAACAAATAGGTTGTTGAGGTGGTTGATTAGCCATGTTGAAGGGAAAATTAATCACAACTAGTAAAAAAGTACCGTGTAAAACAAATGCTTAAGAAATAGAGTGATTAGCAGGTGTTCTAGTAGGTGAAGTAGGTTGCTCCTAGCTCTAACCTTTCACCAGAGGGAATAATATAAGAGAAATTATTTCTTTGCAAAGTTTCAAAAATAGGGTCAGAATTTCCCTTACCTCTCTCCCCTTTAGTAAATCTATGGAAATCCAGGATTAATTAGTTAACCTGTGAAATATGCTTGGACAATACAACCAAAACTTAACAATTCAATTTCCCTAGCAAAGTCGCAAAATTTTTTTTGGTTAACAAATTCAGCACCTCATGAATCTACAATTGAATTCCCAAAAGGTGTAGAAAAATTAACCCAACAACTCTGAATATTACTCTTTAGACAAGATGAATATTCTCTGAATTTTTTGATGTACAGTTCCCTCACATGATTTTCAATGATTTGAAAGAAAAGAAAAAAGAAAACATCATGCATTATTTTAACCAAAAAGTAGAAAAGGTATACTCGATATTAGAAAAAAATTAAATATCAGGTGTGTGATTTAGCAAATAAGAAGTATTAGCACAAAGACTAATTAATCATCAGAAACAGAACATCTGCTCTATACCATATGAGAAATGAAATCAATTATAAGAATTGCATTGCTCATACCAAGATAATACATGCATAAGATATTATCAAACAAAAATATTTAAGAAATCATATTAACTTCACCAAATTGCACATAGAAAAAATAGTAATTTCATTCATCAACAATATTGAGCAAACTTGCAAAAACTGTCTAAAGAGAGCATATGAATATAGATACATTTTTTTCAAATAGGTGGATGAGTCCCACCTCTTCATTTCCATAGCCAATTAAAGAAAAGTCACTTAAAAGAAATGAAGAGGAGCTAGGTCATTATGATGGAATTTCCTTGTTTCTAGCTTCCAAGATCACCAAAGGTTTCTTCTGCCATGACTAGAAATCCTTAAGGATGTGCATTAGGTCCTTATGTTGGGGAATGGTTACATTTTTCATCCTTACCTTCCACTTCAAATGAAGATCTTTAGTCATTTCCATGTGATGATTTCAAACCTTCATAAGATCCATTTTTTGAGACGATACCAGGTGTAATTCACTTAGTTTTTGTAAGTGTTCAACATTAAGTGAGAGTAAGTCAAGAGTCTCTTTGACCTTTTTCTTGAAATTAGCTATCAAACTTCTAGTGTTCACATCATGCCTTATTTCATCTTTATTTTGGAGTAGATTACAAGCCACTAAGGTGCTTAGTGCTTCATCTGAAATGACAGTGCATTCGTTGATGATCTCTTTAAGCTTCTACAAACTTTGTTTAGCAACTTATAATTTTCACTCTACTTCTTTAGTCCATGATAGGTAGTGAGTATCTAAAGAATTAGGTATGACTTGATATGTAGCTAATATTTCCATATTTGAGCTCATTAATAACTTCAATTCAATTTGATAATTAGCCCACAATTTCTCTTCTTTTTCAGTAGCAAAGGCTTCATCCCCTAAGGTGGCTTTCAAAGAATTTTCCTCTTGGAATTGTTTAAAAGATTCAATAATGACATGTCTTCCCTTCTTGATGAGGGATTCATTCCAATCATCTACAACTCGGATTAAAATTTGAAAACTTTTAATTTTAGTTAGGGCTTATTTTCAGACTACAGTGAGGGATTCAATAGAAGAATCTACCTAGGAGAGAGGGCATGGGACGAGCTCAAAAATATACTTTAGACAATTGGTGAAGTC
Organism: Sequoia sempervirens; assembly: GCA_007258455.2. Classification (NCBI taxonomy): domain Eukaryota; kingdom Viridiplantae; phylum Streptophyta; class Pinopsida; order Cupressales; family Cupressaceae; genus Sequoia; species Sequoia sempervirens. The sequence goes on from VDFB02252616.1 coordinate 29,264,590, forward strand.
CCAAACTTAGGCTTTCAATTCATCTTTTCCTTCCTTATCTTTCTTTGATCTCTCAACCATCTTGGCTACAGACACTTGAAAAATTTGAACATCCCCATCCTTGGTAGGAGGACCGAGGTCTACCCTATTCACTTTGAAGTCACTTGATGCTACCTAAGAAACATCTCTTTGCACTAAAGGGTGTGAAATTTCCAAATAGAATGTCCCTAATTCTATGTCATCTATAAGCCTAGTAGTGGTCTTTAACTTTTTAGGTTTAGGAGTTGAACTCCTCTACAACAACTGACCTACCATGTCTTGCTTGGGCAAGCTGGGATGTATAGCTTTCCTTTTTCTTTACAATGAATCTTCCTACTTGGTTGGGGTTACTGTGACCTTAGTTGCCTTAAAACCTGGGGACCTAAACAATGTCCAAGTGACTAGAGGGGTATCTCCTGTAGGTGTGGTTGTTTCTGGCCTATGAGAGGTGCTTACCTCTCTGATAGGTGATTCATCTTGAGAGGGGAGGAATCAACATATAGGTTTTCTAATCCTTCCTCTTCTTCCTCTCCTTCATTATCCTTCCCTATAGTAGGCAGGTTGTAAATGTCATCCCCACAGGTTTGTGAATACACATTCTTTTCTAGTGGGTCTTCATCACCATCTCCTTGGGCATATGATGATAAGGATGGAGGAACATTACCAGTTGATTGCCTACCGGAAAAGGCTTGATATGCACCTTCAATAGGTCATGAATCTTTGGATCTAGCATAAGGGTGAGATCTCTTAGTTTTCTTTTTGGTCACCCATTCTCGGGTTCTAGTCAAAACATCAGCAATTCTAGCTTCAATGATTTATTTTTCTTTAAAATTCCAATCCATGGTAGAAATGGGCCAACTTTCTATTAATTCAATATATATTGGGCCAACCATGTCAGACCCATCTTCAACAATGCCTTGCAAATCCCATTTCAAATCATAAATTATTATTTTTTCTACTGTTAATCTCATCTAGCTTCTTCTCCTAACCTCATATTCATTGAAGAAATTGGCCCAATAATCTTTAGGGTTGGACTGGTGATAGAAGGTAGGGATCAATTTCAAATTATTCTTAATATAATCTTTCAGATCAAAAGAAACATGTTTCTCATATGAGGGAATGTTATACTTGGACAATTCTTTCTCAATATTCAAAGCATCCGACATTGATTCGAAACTATATGCTCCAAAACCAGATGGAAAACTAACTGTCAATCTTTTTCTACCTTGGTACAGTCTATTAACATTGGCCAATTGTCTACTCACCTCAATAACCACCCATTTTTCTTCAAGATACTTAGGTAATTTTATACAGAAATAAGCATATCTGCCTATTTTTATGTATGAAAATCTCTGGAATTGAATAAAATGGCTACCATAAAAATCCACAAACTGCATTTCCTCCAAAGATAACCTCATTGAAGAATGCCCCAATGATTCTCTGACCATCCTCATCGTAAAATTGTTAGCAACTCTCTGAAATGCAAGAAGCTCTTGTGAATTTGGAGTTTGTTAAAACAATAATAAATTGGTACTTTTTTGGAGGAAAATCACTCGGCCTTAATCTAGGCCAAGATCGAGTGCTAGCGTGAAATCAAAAAACCATGTCTCACTTTTTTCCCAAGATGGAAGTTTACATCAATAATTTTAACTGAATCTTCATCTTCTGAGACCTATTGCAGCTAAACCATTGAGAATTTGAAGATGATGCAAACTACTTATTTGTGGCAATTTGTGTGTAGATTCTAAATATATTTTTTGTTTTATTTTTTTGAAATTAATCATGAATCTTTCAACATCTCCTTTAATAAATAGTTTTAAATAGAAAAACAACATTTTTAGAAAGTAACATGTGTGTCGTACAATATAATTTTTTTTCTATAAAGGATAAAATTATAATTTTTGGAATATAGCTTCTCAACATCAATATCTAGGGAATGGATATTTTTTCATAATTTTTTGTTGCATATATATTTTTTAATTAATTTTTGAAGACACTATAACTATAATTTGGACATGTGTGTGTGTCATACAACCTAACTTTTTGTGTATATATCAAAATTAAATTTTTCTTCTTTAGTAAAACAAGGACATCAATACCTATGGAAAGGGTATTTTTTGAATTTTTTTTGCAGTCATTTACTATTTTTCCACCTCTATAGAATGAAGAGCTTGATGTTCAAAGAAAAACCTATGCTCAATAAAAATTGAAAATTAAATACAAGATAAAATGAAAACACATTAGAACTATACTTGTTGGAAAGATCATTTTGAGGGCTACAATCTTGCAAAAGATCATTTCTAAATGACATTATTTAATACTTCAAAAGGTAAATCAAATATGTTTTTTTTTCCAAAATTTTGATAGGTGCAAAGGAGACTCCATTGTGGGTATGATTTAATACTAGAGGGGTTCTATCCAATGTATTTTTATCTAAGGGGGTCTTATCTATCCCTCTTTAATGAAAACCCTTTAGATGGAACCTCCCAAGGCTAAAATCATTATTTTTTCTAAAAAAAATGATTTCAGGAAAAAATAAGCATGTCCCAAAAGTGAGACACACTATTGTGGTAGCACCCACTAGTAAGGGAATATATTAAATATGATGATGTAGACACCTAAAAATGACCTAGGCCTGCAAGCTTCATTTTTACCACTTTCGTCCTAGCATAATTAAGCTATTTAATTATGTCCTTGGTCCACATTCGACTATTGATTAAATAATTCATAATTATTTAATTAATTCATGTCATTTGTTCCTCCTTGATTATTAAATAAATAAATATTTATTTAATACATCACTAATTATCTAAAGTCTTTTTGATTAAATAAATTTCATAATTTATTTAATTTCCCTTTACCATTTATGTCTTCTTGATTAATTAAATAAATTTTATTTATTTAATTACGCCACTAATTAAGTCCCCTTCTCTAAAAAATTAAATAAATTCTTATTTATTTAATTCTGTCCATTTTCCACTATAATTAAATAATTTATTTAATTATTTAATTATTCATTAGCTTTTTCTCCCATTAAAATTAAATAAATTTGATTTATTTAATTTAGCCATTCTCTTGAATTTTGAATTAAAATCATTATTTAATTTCAAAATAATTCTTTTATCACATTCCTCCATAATTAAATAATATCTTTATTATTTAATTACTTGCTAGTTATCTGGAGTAAATAAATCTTATTATTTAATTTCTCCAGCAACCTCTTTGTCCGTGCCAGCCTTATCTTCCAATTTAATTCTTGACTTTTGACTTCTCATTTAATTTCGACCGTTGATTGAATTATTTCATAATTCAATCTCCACCCTTCATTCTTACCTGTTGCCCTAATTTTGACCTAACCCTAATGCACACAACAATATTCAATCTTAAGCATTGATCTTAGGGTTCCTGTCATCTTTTCATCCTGGCCACACGTTCAAAATTGCAATTTTTATAAAAGGGCAATTTTGACCTCATTTGGCTCTCTCTCAGTCTTTAGCTCATTTTGACTTCTTGCATTCTTAGTCTATGTCAACTTGCTGTCAACTTAGGTCATAGTCATTAACAGTCATAGTCATTTTAGCTCATTGTAGGGTTATTTTTATTTTCTGCAAATCCTTCAACACTTGCATAGGGCTTAGTCTTTAGTCATAGTTGCTCATAAATCTGAGGGCATTGTTATTTATCTGCAAGCTAGGAGGTGTAACAGAGGTTAATCATGGAAGGCGGAGACATAGGGTAACACTATCCCTTTTGTCTTCACCTCACTTCCATTGTGCTTTGTTATTTTCATAGGGATTTTAAGTGTTATTGTGCTAACCCACTTAATAATAATAATTTTAGGATTTTCCCTTGATTACATTGGTGAACCCGACGTTGTTATTTCGGCTTTTCGTACATTTTTTTTGTTGTTTTCTGTTGTTTTGCAGGTACAGGTACGGATCGCCGCAACATTTTTAAAAACAGTGTGACGCATCATATGCGTCGCGACGCACACGCGAACCTTAGAGCCGCAATCGATCTGTCGTAACGCAACTGACTAACAGAGCGACACATTCGTGATTACTGAGCCGCATTCGAAAGCCCAAAAGCCGCATTTGTAATGCGCGACGCATCTGTCTGGTATAATATTTTTCTTTTCAATTTTAGGGGTTTTATTTTGAATTTCGGGTTGTCTAATCTTATGTTTTTTTCTGCATTCTGTCTTTATTCCTGCATGTTCAATAAGATTAGGTTTTCTGTCACTAATCCTTTCTGGTAGTGGCTTTCTGTTTTCGGTAGGGTTTTTTGTTGTTTTCTGTTGTTTTGCAGGATCACCGCAAACGTCGCAACGCATCTGATGACCTAAACAACGCAACTGCCCTGACAAGCCGCAACTGACAATTCCAGAGCCACATTTGACAGTCTGAGATGCATTCGCCTAACATAACAACGCATCTGACAAACCGAGCCGCATCTGTCTGGTAATACCGCGCCGCATTTGTCTGGTAAACTTTTCTGTCAGTTTTTAGGTTTTAATTGCCGAATTTTAGTTTTTTTTTCTGTTTTCTGGTTCTCTGTTTTCTGTCTTTTTCTGTGTTAGCTATTCCTGCATGTTAACCAGATTAGACATTTTGTGTTACTAATAATTTCTTGTAGTGTGTGGTGATCCTTTTTCGTGTGTCCAAGACCATCACATACAAGACTACTAACTCAATGTTTGCAGATTCGCATGTCAAAGAAGGAGATAACAAACAGTGTGCTTTTTTATTTCTAGATTAGCAAACTTTTAATTTGGGGCTTTTAAAAAGAATCATGTCTTTCATGCTTGAGTGTGCTTGTGGAGTGGTAGGTGAGTATGCTCTCACTTGGTGAAAACCTTGTGATCAGAAAACCAGACCCATTCTTTTTTGTTAATTTACCCTTCACGATTCGGTATATCGAAGTATCCTCTCCCCTTGCGCATTCGTGCGATCCTGGGTGTAAGAGAAACGGTTACCGACTCTAGAACTTGGGCCTGTTCTGGTGGGAAAAAGGAAGTACCGCGGGGCTGGCTTCGGTAGGTAGCACCACGACCGCAGGGACTTCCAGCCTGTATATAGAAAAGTGGTTCTGAAAGCCCAAGAATCACTTAGCTGGTTCCACGAGATGGATCCTGTGCGGACTCTCACAAAGATGGATCACGCCTACCTAACGGAATGCCCAATTAAACACCCTTTTGTCTTAGCGTCTTAACCAGTTTCTATTTGGCCGCGTTTGATATAGGTACAAGATCATGCCCGAAGATTACTCACTACTGATCCCCTTGAGTAGAGATAGCAATTCTTGGGATGTCACTACCCAATGAATCCAAATTTGGTGTGCTCGAATGACGTTAATGAGCCGTGGAGGGGAGCCAATGCCACCAAATTCTAAGCTATCAGCTCTCGAGAAGGAAAGGTGTTCATCACCAATCCGGGGTATAACTGGTGGGCTATATCAAGTATACAAACCCAAGGCCTAGTGGCCTTTCTAGGATTGTGCTTATCTCATGTGTGTTTGGTTATCCCTTAAAACGCTGTGTTTGTCAAGTGCATTCTGGTTTTGTCACAGTCCAAACAAAACAGTAGTCAAACAGATCAAAAACTTCCATCAACATACCACAAAAATCACTTTGAAACAAAATTGTCACATCTGTCGAACCGCAACAGTCATTCTGAAACGCAACTGATCTGATAAACCGCATCTGAAGTTTTAAACAACGCATCTATAGGCGTCGTGACGCATAGGCTAACCCGAAAGCCGCATCTGTTAAACCGCGACGCATGCGACAGTCAAAAACCCGCAAGTGAAAAACTGAACCGCAGTTGCTTAACCGCGATGCAATTGACAAATTGAGACGCATCTGCCTGTCAAAATTTTTCAATTACACAGTCAAAACCAGAGACCTCCAAACTGTCAACCATTTGTCAAACTCCGTCATCAGAAGGATTCTGCCAGAAAACCAATTTGAAATTGCTCAAAGTCTTGTCCCTTAGCTTGCATTGACCACCTTAGGTTTCATACCTCACCCCATTTAGTATCATACATTCAGCATTACATTGTCCCTAGGCTCATATCTTGCATACTTAGGAGTAGGAAAATCTCAAGCACCCCTTAGCAAAATCATTGTTTTCGAAATTAGACCCTTTTGGACCAAGTCATCAAACATCCTCTTAGTCATTGTCCTCTTTGGTGAGATTTCTTCCAACTCAAAAGTCTAGTTAGGAAGACTCATTAGTCATCTTGTCAACTTGTCATTAATAACAAAGTCCTCTAGCAGTCCACATCGAAAAAAAAGTTCAAGCTCAGAAGTGCTTAGATAGCCTCATTTTACATTGCATCCACATTGCATACCTTACTCACAAAAATTCCAAAACAAAAAAAAAAAACAGTGGTCATTTTAGTCGTCAATTTGAACCTTAGGTTTCACCTAGTATCATACTTGCATTTAGTGGACATCCCCTTTGAGCAAGCTCATTTATGGTCGAAACCAGACTTCAAAAGCAAAAAAGACAAATGGAAAACTTCATGCCAGATCCCAACAGTCCTCCACATGACTCAAACTGGACCGCGAATGATCCCTTTACCAATCTAGACAATCAACCTCTAGTAACAACACAATCCTTACCTAACAACTCATTCGAGCGCTACATGCAAAGAGATGAAAATGGTCAACTCCTTCAAGAACACATAGAAGCATTGACACAAGACCCAGAGGCCTACCAGTTGGCTGAAACAATAGCACGTCACGATAGGGACAGATTCATAGCTATGCTCTTGAGTGAAGGAGCTAGGTTACCACCAGGATTTGACATTAACACATTACATGATCCTAATGCCAACAATGTTCACAACATCTCAAGGCATGCTGTCAAGTCCGTACGACGGCAGAATATCCCTTTGGTACAAATCTATTATCAGAAGGCCTACATCCAACATCCCAAACATCTCCAATATAATAAACGCTACATCTATTGGGGGATCACAGTCATCTACAACATCCACAACACTACCCCAATTAAATACAACCTCTCTTGGTTCTGTGACATCATCGGCAAATCATTCCAATCCTCCTGTTATCCCAACAGCAAACACCACAGGGGCATCCTCAAGTCATCACAACTCCCCCTTGACAACTACACCTACTACCATGAACACAACCTCAACAAACGCATTCAGTAGCAGTTCACAACATCCTTTGGGAGGACCCACAGGACGTATCTTCATACAAGGACAACAACAAAACGTTAACACGACAACACAGTCAAACGTCACTACATCCCAAGGTACAACTGCCAATGTGCCCCTTGTGCAAAATCAGCAATTCACATAAAGTGGCCAACTGACTCAACCCATGACATCGTTAGTACATCATAACATTCCTGGTCACAACATCCCCCAAATAATGACACGCATAGCTAGGGGACATATTCCAACATACTCATCCAACGTTCACACTCATCAACATGCACCTAGTCACAACTTTCAATACCAACAACACACATCATACGTACCACAACAACCCATACCGCCACAATACACCTATACTCACGCAAGAACACCTGGTGTACCAGGCAATCCAACGTATGGACATGTCAATGACCCCACCATAGATGAACTCAAAGCAACAGTGCGGGATATGGCGAAGCAAATGCAAAACATGCTCATTACGGGTGGGAAATCCGAAATATCATATGACTTGGACGTATACCCATTCGACACAAACTTACGTATGCCTGCATTTCCGCCAGGATATGTGTCACCCAACTTCACTAAATACAAAGGCAAAACAAATCCCATTGAACATCTTCGAGAATTCGCAACTAACTGTATGGATATCGCCTACGAACCCACATACCTGATGAGGCTCTTTTCCAAAAGTTTGGCGGGTCAAGCCCTTGAATGGTTTTCAACGCAAAAGGATATCCAATCATGGGATGAGCTCAAAAGAAGGTTCCTAAAAAATTACGCATACAATATTGACATGGACACCTCTATCACTAGCTTGTGCAATCTCACACAAGAAGAGTCGGGTGAGACATTTATCCCGTTCTTCCAAAAATGGAGAAGCCTCGCTAGTCGATGTCACATTGACATTCCTGAAAGGGAAAAGGTCGACATGTTTGTCCAAACACTTCTAGGTCCCCTCAAATTTGCATTGCAAATACATTGTTGCACAACCTTCACAGAATTAGTGGAAAAGGGGGTCCAAATTGAGAAAGCCCTTATTGCAAAGGGAGAACTGAAGTATGGCTCCAAAAATACAAACACCAACACACCCGCTGACAAAAACAAATATTGGGTCAAGAATAAACATGTCACAAACGATGGTGTTGTAGACGCCAAGACTGCAAGTCCCGTATTGGCTCTGAAAGGGGTACAACAACAAAATAGACCAACAACGACATCGACACCTCCCCCTAATGCTCCTTCGAGCAATCAAAATGGTCAAAACCGTCAAGGACAATATCGTCAACCAAGACAATTCCCTAGGGGTCGCACATACACCAATTTAGGTGAACCCATTGCAGACGTCCTCAAGAAATGCATTCAACATGGGGTCATCACACTTCCGGAAATAAAACCTTATGACCCCGGACAATTCAAACCAGCATGGTGGGATGACAACGCAGTTTGCGAATACCATCGGGTCAAAGGACATACAACCTCCAATTGTAGACAACTGAAAAACGTAATTCAAGACCTTATTGACAATCACACTATCGAAGTAGGTGGATCGCAATTCAATTCCAACTCGGATCATACTATACACAAGAATCCACTGCAGGATCATGGTCCCCATAATGCTTCCACTTCAGCTAACTTCACCCGAGCCAAGTACGATTACTCTGGGGGACCAATAATAAATAATGTTAGAACAGACGAGGAATACATCCACACCATCACGATCAAGAGAGCACCACAGTGCAATGCTACTACGCGAAGTGGCAAGGTCACTATACCCAATCCGCCTCCCCCTAGACAAGCCAAGATTATTATAGGAGGCCCATCTGCTAAGCAATCACAACCAGCTCCATCAGCTAAACAACCAAAACCTGTCTCAACCCCACAACCGGGAAAACCGAAAAGTCAGTTCAATCTCATCGACCAACTAGGAAAGACTCCTGCGCAAATATCTATCCTTGAGCTGCTTCGCATTTCTCCCGCACACAAAGAAATCCTGGATAAAACTCTCTTAGAGTCGTCGGTCCCAAAGGACATCGATGTCAATCAGTTTGAAACTATGGTGGGATATCTCACCACGCCGCACCATGTCACCTTCTCAGATCAGGATTACTCATCATCAAAAACCAATCACAATGATGCGTTACACATAGAAGTTTTTGTTCACAAGCACAAGGTTAGACGGGTTTTAATAGATGGTGGAGCAGGGTTGAATATATGCTCCCTTAAACTGGTTAAGGCTCTTGGATTCTCTGATGCATGTGTAGACCCAACAAAAAGCATAGTGATCAAAGCATATGATGACGAGGAACGCTCTTCGCGAGGTGTTATCTCTCTCCCTATCAGAGTGGGACCACTCATTGTCGACACAACTTGCCAGGTCCTGGATTTAGAACTACCATATAACATTTTACTTGGCCGTCCATGGATCCACGCTTTGAAAGCCGTTCCGTCAACTTACCACCAATGCCTCAAGTTCCCTTTTGACGGTACAGAAATCACCATATACGGAGACCCCGACCCTTTCCAATATTGTACCAATTTAAGGGGTGTCTCTGAAAACCAAGTACCTATTAACCGGGAAGCACCTGGCTCCTCGTCCAAATACATCGACCCTTCCATGCTCGGGTCATCTTCCACATCTACTCCATCCACGTCTTCGGACGTATCACAACCCTCCACCAACCTTAAGCCCGAATCAACTGATAAAATCCAGGACCTCGGCTGCGGAGAGTTCAAACTAAATACAGCATACAACATAACTACAATACCTACTCCTCCAAAGATATATGGTCGACCATGTTTCAGAATGGAACCGCAAGAAACATTCAAAGTTCCACCGAATACAGTCTTCATCAAGTGGGGAGACATGAGTGATGAAGATCTTACCGACATCACAGGATGGATCTACAAGGACACAGTCTCACTACCTCCACTACCAGTCCAGAAATATGGCAAGGGTTACAATATCATGAAGGCTAAAGGCTACGATGGTACTAGTGGTCTTGGCAAAAATAAAACTGGTCGAAGAGAACCCATAGAAACTTTCCAAATTCCGAAGTATCTTGGACTAGGGTTTAGATCACTCGAGGCTGACGATCGACGTACCCATGAACTTCCTAATGAGCGAATACATGCTTCTGAAAGTGTTGAGACTACTGAGGAATACCTAAATGAAACAGACTCTCACGAGTGGGAATTTGGTTCCGAACGATCCCTAAGTGACTGTTGTCTTGATGACTTGTTTGTCGAACCAGGGGAATTGACCTCTGAACAACGATTTTGGCAAACATTCAAAATTGAGCAGGCACCAAACAGTCAAAACCCCACTACCATGTCTCATGACACGCAACAGCCACCATCCGAACCCCCTCAGTCTAATCTATCCGAAGTATCAGATGACATTGATAACCAGGGCTCTCAAACCTTCACCCCTTATTATGATAACGAACATGACACTAGTGAAGGAGAATACTGGATAGAGTCCGATGTCGAGTTGGATGATGATAACCTCATCTACAACATCAACGCATCCATTTGTATGCTATCGGCATCCTCACCCGAATTCACTAGCCTCGACGATGGCATTTCCTTAGTCTACCCTGAACTAGTCGATTGGGACCAACAAGGACCACCAGTTTTAGACACGTTCCAAAATGATGAAGCCATTGCTGAATTCATGGGATTACGTGAAGGCATACCAAGTGGCGATCACAAATCAGGATTTGCTATTGATCTAGACTGCACGGCATACTTCGGTGAGATGGTTCAGTCCTCTAGTCGCAAAAGTAAAAATAAAGTAAAAAATGAAACGTCTCTAGGTGAAAACCGAAAGGCACCTCTTGACGGTAAAATAGTAAAAACAAAGGACGTATCTGCGGGTGAAAACCTCTCGGAGGCGCCCAAAGATGGAGGACTGGACTTTCTCCCCGTGCAACAGGAGAGATCGGCCATGCTTGTTGAGGACACCATAGAGGATAACATTTCGACTCCAGAAGACCCCAAGATGGTCCTATTTGCGGCATCATTGACTGATGAAGAGAAACCGGAATTTCATAAATTCTTTGCAGAACGGAAAATAAACTTTGCATGGTCCTACACCGACATGCCAGGATTGGACCCCAAACTGGTTCTACATCATCTGCCACTAGTACCCAATGCTAAACCAGTCAAGCAGAAGTTGCGCAAAATGCACCCACAAGTTGCTCTATTGGTTAAGGCAGAGTTAAAGAAATTACTGGATGCCGGATTCATAAGGTCTATAGATTATGCTGAATGGATTTCCAACCTAGTACCGGTGACAAAGCCAAATGGACTAATTCGGGTATGTACAGATTTCCGGGACCTAAACAAAGCATGTCCAAAGGATGACTTTCCTTTGCCCAACATTGACATCATAGTCGATTTAACTGCAGGACACGAGATGCTATCCCTTATGGATGGTTTCTCTGGTTATAATCAAATCCGCATTGCTCCTGAGGACCAACACAAAACAGCATTTACTTGCCCATGGGGTACATACTGTTGGAACGTCATGCCTTTCGGTCTCAAAAATGCAGGTGCCACATACCAAAGGGCTATGACTACGATCTTCCATGATATGATGCACAATATAATGGAAGACTATGTAGATGACTTATTGGCCAAATCAACAACAAGGAAAGATCATTTGAAGGTACTTGACAAAATTTTCAAGAGACTAGAAGAGTACAAGGTTCGATTGAACCCTAAGAAATGTGTTTTTGGGGTCACGTCAGGTAAGCTATTGGGGTACATAGTTTCCCGAAGAGGCATAGAGGTCGATCCGGCCAAGGTTAAAGCAATCATAGACATGCCTCCACCCAGAGGGATCAGTGAACTCAGAACCCTACAAGGCAGAGTGCAATCTATTCGCCGCTTCATAGCTCAATTGGCAGATAAGTGCCACCCATTCCAGTATTTGTTACGCAAAGGTGTCCCCTTTGTATGGACAGATAAATGTCAACAGGCCTTCCAGCAAATTAAAGATTACCTGCTATCACCGCCAGTCCTCATGTCGCCTATTCATGGAAAGCCATTAATTCTATACATCTCAACCACTAGTTCAGCACTGGGGGCATTACTGGCTCAAAATGATCATGAAGGGAAAGAAAGAGCAGTCTACTACATCAGCCGCACACTGATCGGTTACGAGCTGAATTACACATACATTGAACGTGCATGCCTCGCAGTTGTCTTTGCAGCCCAAAAACTAAGGCATTACATGCTCAATCATCAGACACAACTAGTTGCCAAAATTGACCCATTGAAATACCTATTAAGTCGAGCAGCGTTAACAGGCCGATTGGCAAAATGGGTCATGATCCTAAGTGAGTATGACATACATTATGTTGAACGCAAGGCAATAAAAGGGCAAGTAATAGCAGATCAACTGGCAGATGCGCCAATGCAAGCCTCTCATCCATTGGTAACTGACTTTCCTGACGAATCCATTTTTCACACGGAACCAGCAACACCATGGAAACTGTATTTTGATGGGTCCCACACTGGTCATGGCTCAGGGGCTGGAATCTTGTTCATCACACCACAAGGGGATTCAATTCCTAAGTCATTTCGAATTGCTTTCCCTTGCACAAACAACATTGCCGAATACGAAGCACTAGTTACAGGTCTCAAGCTGGCAATCAAATGGAAAATTCAGACATTGCTTGTATTCGGGGATTCCCAGCTGGTAATCAAACAAGTGAATGGTGACTATGAAACAAAGGATGAGAAGTTGCTTCCTTACAAGAGGATGGTGGATAGTTTCCTAACATACTTCCAATCAGTGTCTTTTGAACAAATCCCCAGGGTACAGAATAAGGCAGCAGACGCAATGGCTACTATTAGTTCTCTCTTGGACATCCCTAAAAATGTGTCGCAATTTGAGTTCCTAGTAGAACAGCTGTTGATACCAGCATATGATATCCCAGAGTCGGAAATGGTTTGTGAACTTGTTGGTCCCCACTCTCCTTGGTATCAGGACATTTATGACTATCTAAAGACTCACACCCTTCCATCGAACCTATCCAATAACCAAAGGAAGTCCTTCATTAGAAAATCTGCAAGGTATGCCATTATCAGTGACACCCTATACCGCCGTAGTTTCGACAGTACCCTCCTTAGATGTCTTGACACCGATGAAGCATGTACGACCTTACGAGAAGTACACGACGGTATATGCGGATCTCATTCGAGTGGTCCTACTCTGGCTAAGAAACTAACGAGACTTGGATATTATTGGCCGACAATGGAAACAGATGCAATAGAATACGTCAGAACCTGTCGCAAGTGTCAGATCCATAGTGATTTGGTCCATGCCCCAGCACAGGAACTTCGGCCAATCACTTCTCCGTGGCCCTTCGCTCAATGGGGACTCGACCTCGTGGGTAAGATCCATCCAACCTCCTCCAACGGCCATAAATTCATTATCACCGCCACTGAGTATTTCACAAAGTGGATCGAAGCCATTCCATTGACATACATTACAGGCAAACAAATATCAAAGTTTATCCTCAATTACATCATTTGCCGGTATGGCCTCCCACAGTCCATCATCACTGACAACGGACGTCCGTTCAAAAACCAAGACGTACGTGAGTTATGTGAGCGATCCCATATCCAACACCACTTTTCATCCCCATACTACCCCCAAGGAAACGGCCAAGCTGAGGCGTCGAATAAAACCATTATCAAGATCCTTAAAAAGACTGTCAATGACGCTGGCCGCGATTGGCACGTACAACTTAACCCTGCTTTGTGGGCTTACCGAACTAGCATTCGTACGCCTACGGGAGCTACTCCATTCGCCCTGGTTTTTGGCGCAGAAGCCATCTTACCCATTGAGGTCGAAATTCCTTCACTACGGGTCTCTTTGAAGGGTCTAGCTAATGAAGAGGAATACCGACAATCACGCTTGCACGAGCTGGAAATGCTGGACGAAAGAAGACAAAACTCACTGAATCACCTCCAGGCATATCAAAACCGCCTTTGTCGCAGCTACAATAAAAAGGTCATGGTCAAAAAGTTCGATATTGGCGACCTGGTTCTCATGCAGAACCCTAAGAACCAAGCAGACAGAGAAAAGCCAGGCAAGTTTGAACCAAACTGGTTGGGTCCATATATCATCATATCTTCTTTTGGTTCTGGAGCATATCAACTGGCAACTCCAGATGGGGAACAATTGACTGAACCCATCAATAGTTTACACCTCCGAAAATTCTACGCATAGCATCAGAGGACAAAGCTGGAGGACCTTAAAATACAAAAAAATTGAAAAATGGAAAAAAATCGTCACCTTGATGAAAACCTGGCAAACAGGCGTCTTGGTGACACCAAAAAAATCAAAAAATCACAAAAAAAGTAAAGAGAAATCCCTTCGTCCAATGGTGAAAACCTGGTAAATAGGTGCCTTGGATAAGTACCATGATGAAAACCTGGCAAACAGGCATCATGTGTAGTTTGTTCTTCTATGTCACTTACACTTGGGGGCACAATGTCTTATCTATCCAACCTATCATTTTTATGTCATATCATTTCCATCCTACCTACCATCTTTAGCCATCATACATACCTATCATCTTGAGTCCATTTATCCACCCTTCTCCTTTTGATCTTGATGAAGATATAGGGGCAAAATGTTGAAACATGTTTTTTGGGTATCTCTTGACATACCTCATCCTATCTAAACCAATTATATCATTATCCTATTGTCATCAGCTTTGTCACGAAAAATCCTAAGTCTTGTACTTAGAATGGGGCATGTCATTCCTATGCGACATAGTCTTTGGAGATCACATCCTTGCTCTCTTATGCATACATCCATTTCATCCATTAATCCCATTTATCTCCTTGCACCTAGACTTGGTTTTCCCCTTGTCATTGGTATCTAGCACAAAGGCTACCCAAATTTTCATCCATTGACACCTCAAAAATGTCAAAATCCAAAAAAACATTATAAAATGTCCTAAAGAAAGACAAAAACATCATAAAATGTCCTGAAGAAAGACCAAAAAAATCTTAAAATGTCCTGAAAAAAGACCTAAAAATCATAAAATGTCCTGAAGAAAGACCAAAAACATCACAAAATGTCCTGAAAAAAGACAAAAACATCACAAAATGTCCCGAAAAAAGACAAAAACATCATAAAATGTCCTGAAAAAAGACAAAAACATCGCAAAATGTCCTGAAAAAAGACAAAAAAATCATAAAACGTCCTGAAGAAAATCAAAACAGTCGACCACGCAAGGCACACAAGTGCACTGTCATCTCTAGTCCAAGTCAATCAAGTCAATAAGTCCATGTCATTGTCCGAACTACGTTGTCTCTGCGCATTTGCTACGTAGGCAAGACTCATACTTGAGTCCCCGAGACATTAGGTCAGTCCTATTAGGTTTGTCAAAATAAATCATGGCGTAATCTTTTACTCATCAAGACAACGTCATTTGGTCGTGTCGAACTACGAGGTCTCTGAGTGTATGACGTAGGCAAGGCCATCTATCGATGAGCCCCCGAGGCCGCACTAGGTCAGTCCATTAGGGTTCATGACACTAAAATGGCACACACATCAAAAATATTCAATCAATCTTCAGATAGGAAAACGCCTGAAACAAAGTAAAGCAATCCTTTACTCAACATGACACTCGCATCATGACAACATCGGCATCTAATCAAACACAAGTCAACCTCGGTCACAACAAGTCAACCTCAGTCAAACATAAGTCAAAGCAAGTCAAATCATTATAACCGGTCAAACTGTCAAATTTTGGTTAGTCTTCAGATGAGTCCTTCTGAAAGATAACCTCTGTCATTTACGCCTTAGGATGTGTCCTTCCTAGGCGTCGTCATCGCCATTTCGGCCTTTCGAGCGATCCTCTTGACATCTAAGGATCACTCTTCCTGACATTAGCATTCTTCAGATGAGTCCTTCTGAAGAACCAACTCTGTCCTTTATGCTTTAGGATGTGTCCTTCCTAAGCATCGTCATTATTTTGAGGGATCCCTTACGACCATTAGGGATCAAATCCTCCCGACATTCGGCATCATTCAGGATGTGTCCTTCCTGAATTCACCAAGTCTCGACATTTTCAAGGTCATCAAAACTTTAAACAATCAGACATCTTGACATCGTCAAACATGACACCTTGGCATCAGAACAATGGCTACCCAGATGCACTTGACAAACACTTGGCAACTGTCTTTTCATCTCTTATCATGTTATTAGTTTTTCAGCGAGATCCCACTAAGCAGGATTTAGAGAAGCAGCCATGTAGCATGACAATTGACACGCATGACTACTAGCTTCTCAGCGAGATCCTGATCTTGGGATTTAGAAAAGCAACGACATATCATGATAGAGACTTTATTTTTTGTAATTTGGCAATCATGTCACTAGTTTCTCAAGGATGTCCTGGAAACAGGATTTAGAGAAGCAACGACGTTTCCTGATCTGTCATTTTCTTTTTCTGCCTGTGGTTGATTATGACGACAAGACTGGGGCAAGCACGCTCCTAGTATGAGTCATAACCATCCTTGTCTGTGACTGTTCTGTCTTGGGTAATGGTACAACCTTGCACACCTAGATCTACGTCATATCTTGGTGTTTGTTGACCATTACAACAGTTTGCCCAATGATGATTAAAAGAGCAACGAATATTAAAAGTCTTGTAGTAAAGTTTTGAAGGATTTGTATCTTCTCATAGGTCTCATATCTTCTCCTCTTTGGTCTGGTCATCTTCTCTCGTCAGTCCCACCATCTTCTCTCGTCCATCCTGCGATGATATCCTGTGTCATTCAAAAACAAACGTAAGTGCATACATGATATATCCATTGCATTAGGTCCATACATACATATCCATGGCATTAAATAGTATCATACATGGCATTACATCATATACATAATCACAAACATGGCATTAACATAATCATCATCATTGCATCTTTTACATAAAGGTATCATGCACATCATTAACATAAGCATATGAATAGTGCATCATCATGGCATCAACAAACAAATCACCACATAGACATCATAATACATAAATGGCATCATAAATTAAGCATCATATATCATACACACATAATGTATAGAACATCACATAACACATATAGGTCGCATCAAAACTGCATCATCATATAAATCTCATCTCAAAAATATGCAATGTCACAGGATAGAGTCAATGGATATCCCAAAAATGGAGCTCGCAGGCTCAACAATAAACATAATGTGTCCAAATACAAATATGCCCCTAGGGTAGGCTCTCATCATCCCCTCGGGGTGAAGAATGTGGTGGTGGCCGAGGCCCTGTCACTGGCTCTGAAACAATGGACGGTCCTGTAGTGCCCTGTGGCTGTGAGGATGAGGGAACTGCGAATGAGGGCATCATCTCAACAGTAGTAAACACCTGTGAGGTCACTGCTGTTGGACTCTGAAAAGTGGTAGGATCTGTCACTGGTGGCTGACCCTGCACTGACCTCTGAGCTGAACCGATAGAACCCTGACTGTGTCCTGAATGGTGACTCGAAGTATGCCTGCGGGAGTGATGTGATCTGTGGCCTGATGTGTGTCCTGTGGAAGTCGACCCTCCGACACTGCTGTGGCTCCTGGTACCACTGCCACTACCCGACTGGTGTCCACTGCCTGTCCTCGTCTGTGATCGAGACAGGGTAGGATCTCGCTGCTCTGGTGGCACTGCCTGCTCATATAATGTCCTGTACTGCCCTAGCCTCATGCTCACCCTGGCCAACTCCCGAGCCATGTCCCTTATGGGTCCTCGAACACATAGGCCGCTAACTTCAGGTAATCATCGCTACTAATCCCCGGCCAAGGGATCACCGGATCCCGCTTCCACACGGCCACTCTAGGGCTGGGATCGTGGCGATCTCACCCAGGCCTCGGCTGCATCTAACTTCACAAGTAGACGCCTACTTCCGCTGACACCGCCGTGATCCGGGCGGGTAACTCCGAGGATGGTATCTCCTCCTCACCCTCCACCATCTGCCATCTGAGGACTCTCTCTGCCTCACCTATGGCCTCATCCTCATCATCATCATCCTCACCCTCCTCTCCTGCCACCTCCGTCTCCTGTCTCTCCACCTCCGCCTCCTGTCTCTCCCCCTCCGCCTCCTCCTCCCCTGCCACCTCCACCTCTGGGGCCCTGACATCCTCCTCCTGTCTCTCCCCCTCCGCCTCCTCCCGTCCCCCCACCTCTGGCTCCCCCTCCTGTCTCCCCTCACCCTCTATCTCCTGTCTGGGCTGCTCCTCCATATCCCCCTCCTCACCAACCTCGGGGATAGCATCTAATGCTACCCTCGCCATGCGCTGTCGCACCCTGCGACCTGGTACCTGTCCGTCCCACCGTCGCCTCCTGCCATCTCCTCCGTCATCTCCACCTCGACCTCCGTCTCCACCACGGCCCCCATCTCCACCTCGACCTCCGTCTCCACCACGGCCCCCATCTCCACCTCGACCTCCATCATCACCCCGACCTCCGTCTCCACCTCGTCCTCCATCATCACCCCTGCCTCCGTCCCTCCCTCCATCACCACCCCTCCCTCCATCTCCATCCCTGCCTCTGCCTCTGCCCCCATCTCTGCCTCTGCCCCCTCGTCTGGCTCGCGGTACTCGTGGAATCACTGACCGCCTGTCAACTGGTGCTGGCCCGTCAGGATCTGTCAATGGTACAGGTCGGCGTGCGTGCCACCATAGATCATAGGCTGGTGTGGTACCTGGATCTGCTGCCCCACCTCTCCAACCCCAGGCCTGGGCTACTAACCCGTCAATCTGCTGTGTCGCGAAGGCCACTGGGATGGCCGGCCCCCATGCATACTCTCTAGACGATCGTGCATACTCTGTCGTCCCCATGGGTACATCCTGCTGCTCCCCGAACTGTCTCAGTACACGCTGTGGCAGATACATCTCAATAATCAGCGACGTCTGTACTGTCCTGCCAATCAGGTATCGATACTGCCTGCAAAAACTGAGATGCTCGTCCTCATCATCCCATACCTCACAATCCCTGTAGGGTCTCCAGATGAAGGTCACCAGGGTATCAATCCGATGCCGCCACCACCCTGTCTCACCCATACGGGTCTGCTGTAATGCGCCGGCATAGTAGTAAGAGTAAGGCATCCCCGCGGCCAGCCGTGGTCTGTCGATAGGAGGGCAGAATATGGCAATACGCTCCCATGCCCAGATCATCATCAGTGTGGTCCCACAGGAGATACTCTCTCCTCTCCTGTACACAACGTCATGCAGCTGATGATAAAGTGTCCCCAGCAAACAAGGACCCCATGCATAAACTGTCCTCTCTCGTCGCATGCCGACCATGACATCCCCCCAGCCAATCGGAAATCCGTGTCCTCGTCGGTCTGGAACCAAGATGCCACCAATCAGAGTCGCCAAGAATGCATCAAAGCGACTGTAATGCTCCGCCAGGAAATCCCAATGGATCTCGTAACCCTCAATGCCGAGTCCGGCACCCTGATCCTGGTAGTACGCACGGAAGGTCTGCTCGCCATGACGAGGATCGTACACGATCCGCTCCCCTCGAATCGGAATCCGGAGAATACGGTAGACGTCCTCCAAAGTAATCGTAGCCTCACCCGGCCGGGCAGAAAGGAACAGTCTCATCGCCATCTCGCATCAGCCGAACCCCTCGCTCGCCGAAGGGGCAAATCGAGAAAATGACAAAGCAAGTTTAGGGTACATACCGCAGGTCCTGAGCCCTCTGGCCGTCTGAAGGTCCTCATGATCTCTCCGTGGTGCTCTGTCACTGGAATCACCATCGTCGCTGCTGCGCCTTTTGCTCTGAGCTCTCAAGATTTACAAGGTGAATAGTGAAAGTGAATTGACTTTTACCCCTTTGACCATCTATTTATAGGGTGAAAGTGACATTTTTCAACTGCAGTTAATACTGGAGGCTCATTTCCGCGCCTTTGACCTCTCCGTACGTTGCTTTAAACATGTCAGAATTTGAAACCGACTGCGCCGCTGTTTTTCTGACCACCAAATTGATTTATCGGGACCTTTTGCAAATTTTTCTGGCGCCGACCCAAAATTTGAAAATTTCCCGAGGGGGCAAGAATACTCCGTACCTTCACTGGGGCATATTTTGACTTAATTTTCTTTGTCACAATACGACAAGCGACATTATGACAAAGAGGGGCAAAATGTAGACACCTAAAAATGACCTAGGCCTGCAAGCTTCATTTTTACCACTTTCGTCCTAGCATAATTAAGCTATTTAATTATGTCCTTGGTCCACATTCGACTATTGATTAAATAATTCATAATTATTTAATTAATTCATGTCATTTGTTCCTCCTTGATTATTAAATAAATAAATATTATTTATTTATTTAATACATCACTAATTATCTAAAGTCTTCCTTTGATTAAATAAATTTCATAATTTACTTAATTTCCCTTTAACATTTATGTCTTCTTGATTAATTAAATAAATTTTATTAATTTAATTACGTCACTAATTAAGTCCCCTTTTTCTAAAAAATTAAATAAATTCTTATTTATTTAATTCTGTCCATTTTCCACTATAATTAAATAATTTATTTAATTATTTAATTATTCATTAGCTTTTTCTCCCATTAAAATTAAATAAATTTGATTTATTTAATTTAGCCATTCTCTTGAATTTTGAATTAAAATCATTATTTAATTTCAAAATAATTCTTTTATCACATTCCTCCATAATTAAATAATATCTTTATTATTTAATTACTTGCTAGTTATCTGGAGTAAATAAATCTTATTATTTAATTTCTCCAGCAACCTCTTTGTCCGTGCCAGCCTTATCTTCCAATTTAATTCTTGACTTTTGACTTCTCATTCAATTTCGACCGTTGATTGAATTATTTCATAATTCAATCTCCACCCTTCATTCTTACCTGTTGCCCTAATTTTGACCTAACCCTAATGCACATATCAACATTCAATCTTAAACATTGATCTTAGGGTTCCTGTCATCTTTTCATCCTGGCCACACGTTCAAAATTGCAATTTTTATAAAAGGGCAATTTTGACCTCATTTGATCTCTCTCTCAGTCTTTAGCTCATTTTGACTTCTTGCACTCTTAGTCTATGTCAACTTGCTGTCAATTTAGGGTCATAGTCATTAACAGTCATAGTCATTTTAGCTCATTGTAGGGTTATTGTTATTTTCTGCAAATCCTTCAACACTTGCATAGGGCTTAGTCTTTAGTTATAGTTGCTCACATAAATCTGAGGGCTTTATTATTTATCTGCAAGCTAGGAGGTATAACAGAGATTAATCATGGAAGGTGGAGACATAGGGTAACACTATCCCTTTTGTCTTCACATCACTTCCATTGTGCTTTGTTATTTTCATAGGAATTTTGATTGTTATTGTGCTAACCCCCACTCAATAATAATTTAGGATTTTCCCTTGATTACAGTTCATATTAGGAGCATGAGAATGGTAAAGCATAACATAATTGTGACCTATTTTATATAATCTGATTTAATGAATGGTTTTTTTTTTAATTAATCAACATAATGCAATACAATTACCTCACTTAGACCAATGCCTCATCCTTGGAACGGAGTCAACTCTAATACCCACATAATTTGATAGCAATATTCACACATGGCATTATTCAAAGCTTTGAGAATATTATATTATAGTATTCCAACATTACGTCTCAACCATCACTTCTTACTAGTGTCCTCGCACTCAATTTAATATAAAACTATAGCTCTATTCAAGCATTTACATCAATTCTTTGAATTAGCAAGCAAGAATAAGACCATACATGGACATTGGAAATAAATAGAGACAAATAAGATAACCTTTGACTATATTATTTATATTTTATAAAACCAATACATAATAGAAAATATGGTGTAGAACTTGCACTGTTTAGTTCTATATTGCCAATATTACTATCAAGCTAACATATGCACATTAGTAGACTCCAACCTAATACTTAACACTAAAATGTTTAGTAGCCTTTACAATTATCTGTGTGATCAATTCCAGAACAACCAACCAACCTCTTTGTAACTAGACTTGAAATCCCATTTACAGAGACGTGGGAGCGACAAGCATTAGGATGAATTAAAATTACAATCACATTTGCATTTGACAGTTAATTTCACTTTAATTTCAGATATTCCCTAGATAATTATATTTTCTCATTGAGAAATGGGGGGAAAAGAAAAAGAAAAAACCCCATAAGATTCATTGAAGAAGACCATCCAACCCTCCAAAAGGCATAGCTCATGGTTGCAACAGTGCCAAAACCCTTTTTCCACGTCGATCAAAGAAGATTTTGCATTAGCACCCAAGGTAAAAACTTACATATTAACTAGAAAAGGCATATTTTCCATCAAAACCACGGTGTCCAACACCTCTCCCTTACACCAGCCAAAAAGGTTTCCAAGTCAACAACAAAGAAAAAAAACTATATGCCTATTGAGAAGGACAAGTTCATTGTAGTGGCCATGGTGTCATAAAAAATTTAAAAAAAATTGGGGTACTACTCTAATTCATTAGCATCAGAGTGTGCACACTCGCTCTGTGTTCTTGTTAAAATTGGAGAAGCTACTACTCCCTCATCAGAATCCTCATATGGCATGAGAGTAAGAAGGTAACGGCCATACTATGGGTTAGTATCTCCTTCATCACTCTAAGAAATATATGAAACCTCTATAGGAGAGTTGTGTTTCCCCATATAAGAGTCATAAGCCTTGTGGTACTTTTTCTTCCTCTTCACTTCCCTCATAGGCTTAACTGATTCTTTCTTTCTAAACTTGACCAATTCTTTGGAAACAACTCTGCTCCTAAGGTTCTAGGTGCTCTCAACACCACCCTTCACATCCTTCCCATGGGCTCTCTTCTTCTCCTTTGGTGTTGTAGGAGCTCCTGGTGTGCCTTGTTATCTTTCAGGAGCATCATCCTAAAACTCAAGAAGACCAAGTCTCCTAGACCTCTTAACTAGTTGAGCTGACCCACTAGGCTTACTCATTTTGTAGGAAACAAGACAAGGACTAGTGAACCTCACTTTGAAGAAAAAATCATTAGCCTATACCCCTAGATTCCTTTTGTGGGAAAGAAATCTCAAACCCACATAATACAAACTAGCCTAGAATGCAATTTTCAGCAATAAAACTCTCACCACCGCAGGAAATTAAAATGCCCAAGCTAACTCATGCACAATTTAGAATAGTGCAAGTATGCATACTTACCCAGGAAAACCACTTTCACTACCTCTACAATTATTAGCTTCAAAATCACACGTTCCTCCCCCAACTCCAAAGCAATTACTTGGCTCTTCAATAATTGCAAATGGTCAAATAAAACTATGATAAATCTAAATTAAGTAGAGAAATTTGAGTGTATAACCATTAATGATCAAGAATAGCTCACGCGAGTGAGCTAACAATCAACCATTTAGCTTTGAATTCTCACCATCAATCATTTTGGATTTAAAAGATAATCAAGGATGCTCCTCAAGCATCACCACTTTCCTTTTCATCCGTACTCAAAAGTAGTGATGACACCTTGAAAAACTGCCATGTACTTATCCACACATTTGCCACATCATTTACATTTCATCGCTTGTCATAGTAATGCCCTTATATCACCTCCAAACTTTACCAACAACAAACAATAACCCACTAAAAGGAATATTCTCAGATATACACCCTATCACTTATCGCAGAAAGGTAACCAAACCGCATAAGTGTTTTGGTGAGGAGAACTTTCCAGCAATACCACAACACATTCACGACCCATCACTCATTTCCATAATAGATTTGAAGCCGTAAATACTTTTGGTGATAGGAAGTCTTGGTGCTAGCATTATATTTAGACACATGGTGATCACATTACTCCCTTCAATCCACTTCCATCGCTCATCGCAGAAATTGAGAAAAGTCTTGAAACACTTCGGTGATGGTGCAACAAAAAGACAGGATAATACCCATCACTCATCATTGAAGAGAAAATAGGAAGTTAGAATATTTAAGTGATAGGTGATACACAAGACCCACACCATATCACTTGTCATGGTAACCAGTCATGGAGAGTTACAACTTTTAGCAACATGCGATACAAAGAGAAATAAAGGCCCGCTGCTCATCACATTAATGAGCCTGACAATGAAAGGAACTTGAATGATGAGTGATCACTTGAGTGACTGAGAATTTCACATGCAAATAAGATGTTTTGAGAAATGGGACCACCTAGGATGACACATGAAAAGGACTCAAAGGACTTACCAACATTTATATCAAAGGATGTAAAGGCCAAACAAGGCTGATAATTCAACCTTATAAAATAAGGAAAATTCAAGGACCCAGGCATGTAAACAATTTTGAGTGATGGGTAGCATGAACTTCTAACCATATTGGGTCAATTATCCAATGAATATCAATGACCTATGTTTTTTTCAACATGACTAGGAATGTGCCAAGCATGTCAATGACAAATTATGCTAACAAGGGGAAAGACTTAAGGGTTTTTAGGAAGGGCTTTGACAACAAAAAGTCTCAAGGCATTGATAGTGAACAAAACCCTAAGTGCAGATACTTGAAACTTGCTGAATTTTACAAAATTTAGAAATGGAAAGAGAAATTATAAGGATTACATTAGTGTCTCTAGCTGGGTATGTATGTTCCTTCATAACAGAATGAGATTCTAGAATCTCAAGTTGAGGAAAACCAAGCATAGAGAACCCAAAACCAGGACCTGCCCAGACAAAGCAAGAAGACCAAACAGAAGCAAGCAAGATATGTACAGTATGAACATGACTATACAATGTATCCAAATTCAAATTTCATAGAAGCTCCTTTTGATGCACAAACTTTCAACTTGTACTCTACAACTCAATAAGCTTCATGTTCAAATGGGTGGCCCCAGGCCCCCAAAACTTATAATCATCTTTTCCCTCTATCAAAAACTTTATTTTCCACTATCTGCACTAGGCCAAGACTAAGAAAATTTCCATAGACTATCCACCAACTAATCTAGTTATGGTTACTACCATCAACCATACTAACCATGTGTCCAAATTTTCCATTATCATCATGAATTTTTCCCGACTAAAAATTGCAGTTAGACAATACTTGAAACCAACATTCTCTGTAATAAATGACCCCAACATGCTTATTAGTCTGCTCTGGTAAAGGCTTATCCAATTGAATTGAGAAAGTGAAACATTCATAATCCACTAGATCATTAAGGTCATATGATTTGACACCAACTTCAATTTTCTCATAGAACAAAAAACCCTCATAAACATTGGGCTTTAGATCTTTATCCAGGAGCATATACCCTAACTTCTCGGAGACGCATTGTAATTCCCCCTCTAATGAGTCAAAATGCATAGGGGGATCACATAAGACCTTAAAATCATCCCCTAGATTATGTCCCATTCTAGGAAAACATTTATCTTGTGTGATGAACAAGAATTACTCATTTATAGGCATCCTTTCAAATTGGGGTTCACATTCATCAAAGTAGTGTAAACCAATCATGATATTACTTGTTCCACTTCCATGGAAAGTTGATTCATCAGAACCCAAAGTAATTTTTCTCTCACTCAAATCAGGGTTATCCCCACAAATAGCATTATCCATACCATCCCAAGCATTAAAGAATAATTCCATTTCAAGTTCATTAACATAGTCTAATTCCTTCTTCAAATCATTGCTCAACTTGAAATAAGATATTTCAAAGGATGATGCACATAACTTACGATTTATGTGATCAGTAGCAAGGCACTCAAGTGCGCCATTAATTGACAGGTTTTCTGACTCACATGTGCAAGGTTCATTATAGTTAGAATGCTACTTATTGGCAGCTGAACATGTTTGTTCATTATTTTCTTCAACAAATTCCCTATTAAAAACAATCATGTCCATTTCTACTACAAAATTTACACATTCCATTTCTATTTCATACAAGTAATTAAGAACATGACCTTGCTGGCTAGTACCACAAATTCCATCATCTTTAACACTAAAGTTAGGCTCAAGATGTTGAATGTACGTACATTCTTAACTTCAAACACCTCATCATTCATAGCACTAGAATAGTCAATATCTGGCATAACTAGATTGCATTCCCAATATCCTTTGCATGGGATTTGTTCTTTGAATTGTAAGGGAAGAACCTCATGAGAATTACTATTTTTGCATCCTTCGAGCAATAAGAGTACCTCTAAATCATCCTCACAAAAATACTCATATTCTTGGGAGAAACAATCAAGAACTTCACTCTCCTTATGATCATCATTACAAGGAAACTCATTATCACATGAATTGTACTTAGAATGTTCATTGTAAATTCCCTCACTCTAATTCTCAATGTCTTGATTATCACTTTGTAAGGATACATCAATCATACTCACAGGTGTACCAATGCCATCATTAGATAGATGTTCACCTTCTAAAATATCATCTTTCATTATTTGGATTGACCTTTAATCCTTTTCAATAAGGCAATCACCATTATCATTTTGAGACCTCATTCTTTGTATATGATCATACTTAGCTTCCTCGACAATCCTGATCCAATCCAATATTTGATCGAAATCATGAGTCTTTAATTCTTTTGGTAAGGTACAAAGCCATGGCTCATAAATTTCACATAATAGGTCAATAGATACTAAGTCCTTAGGTCTCAAACTTTTTGGGATTTCTAACAAGATATCCAAAAACCTTTCTATCAATTCATATGGTGATTGTCCCTCATGTATTTTCATATTAGAAAAACTTTGAACCAAAAGTATCTAATCATCATTAATTAAATTTGGTTGAGGTTCATCATGGATTTGTCTATGATTGGCATGTTGTGAGGTTGAACAAGTTAAAGCATCAAAAGCATCGTCACCTTGACCATCTCTTTCATCCTTATGAATTTCATCTACATGATGTGTGTTAGGACAACAAACACTTGCAACCATATATCCTATTGGTTGTTTTTAATGAACCAATCAGGTCTTATTAGCTACCTATGAGTTTTCCATACTCAATTCTCGAATACCTACAAGACAGGTGGCCAAAAATGAGATATAGCACTGATCACTTTATCTCCTACACTTTGGGCTCTGCAAGACCCGGGAGGGTATTCCCACAATGTAAAATATACAACTCATTTTGATAATTTACACATACACTATAAATTCAAGCAGAAATATTCTCACTAATGGAAAATAAGATGAAATTACTCAAGAAGTTGGCGATTCCTTGAATGAATTATGAATCCTAAGCTGAGAGTATAAAATAACACAAATAACAACAAATTGAAGGTAAATCAATGATTATTTAAAAGATTTTTCTCAAGTCTGGTAACTAGAACCATGAGAATGACTTAATGGGTTAAAGATCAGTGCCATTATCTATGGGCTAGGAGTTTGCACAAATTGAAATATAAGGAATATTTAATTATGAACACCCAAGATATAGCGATATTACTTTGTAATTCACAAATCTATAACCAAGCACTAAAGACTACTTATCAAATCCAATGATCAAGCATGCAAATTAATGATCTAATTCACTTGCATTTTAACTCATTCTATGAACAAGAGTTAAAACCCAAACATATATCAAAGTATGAAATGATGACAATTAATGAAATGATCTATGATAAGTATTTTCATTAATAATTCAAATACAAAATCAAAATGGAGAGACTATAGACTTTGAAAATCTCCATTATCATTCAAATGTGCTCAGAAGCCATACATTTAAATAAATTTTCTATCTAGACTCAAAGCATTAGACAAAGAATCAACATATTCGCTTTGTGTTTTTTAATTCTCGCAATGTAGCTCCAGAATTTCAACAAAAGATCCACACAAATGGCCCTAAATTTCCTTTTATAGAATAAGGGAGCAAAAACAAGCTTCCAGCCAGATGCACACATGTCACATTTCAGTTGGACCGCTATAAAACATATTCCCTAATTTGGTTATCTTTGCATTCTTCAAAATGGAGGGAATAAATATAAGAAAAATAATATTTACATTCATTGTAAGGAGCAACTTTGCCTTCCAAAATCCATATGTCAAAAAGGATTATCTTATTTATTGTAGCACATTTAATTCATTGAGAAAGATGAAAAAATGATGTAGACAAAAAGTGAGTCAACATCTCAATCAACATTCCACATCATCAATAGCTAATACTTTCCTATGAAACATATGTTTTATACATTGTAACCTCTGAGGCCAAACCTGTACAATACTTGATCCATTATATGTTTCACATCCATAATTACCAACCCACTCAACCAACCAATACCCTTCCCCATTCTTCATGCTCTTCATTAGACAAATAGTTGAATTCGATGATTTTATCTAATGTTTTCATGTATGGGGAATACTTGGTTATCACAGAGTTGGATTCCTTGTCAAAATCTTCTAGAAAGCTGATAACAAATGTCAACTTTCCCAAAGTGTCATTAAAGGTATTAATGTCCACTTCCTTACAAATTTTATTCACCTCAGAGCTAATGACTTCATCCATCTCCCTTTTCCAAGCTTTCAATGGTTTCAATTTATCATTAGTGAGTTGAATATCAAGAAATGGTGACAAATATGTCAAACTGTACTGAATTGTTAATTCTCTTATCTTTTGTTCCAAAGCAAGTAATGTATCCCTAGAATTTTTGCTCACTTAACTCACACACAAAGTTATAGGTTGGAAGCGCATTAGGGTACCTATCTTCATGTTGACTGCATCCAACTGAGCTATTAACTTCAATTTCTCAGCCCTTGAGATCCATCTATTCAAGATTGGCAAGGCTAGTTCATGATCTCTCTAGGGCAATTCCATTGCTCGCATCATCAGGGCATAGTTATCATGCACAGTATTCAGTTTGGCCTGAATCTTCTCATTTAAATGCCTCAAGATAGTATGAACAATCTTTGATACATTTTCATACATAGTGTCCTGAGCCTTTTTAAGTAACCTTTTATATGGTTCAACTTGAAAAAGAAGTTTCTCTCTTGTAGGTTGATTAGACGAGCTAGGACCTGGTGTGCTCAATTCATCTACTAAAAGTGGCTCTTGTCTTGAACTATATGGCACCATTGCTAAAGCTTGACCCTATGGTGATGGTGGGGATGATACAATTGGAGATGATGGAGGTGGATGACTTGAACTAGCCCAGCCATATTCTCTCTACATTTATCCCCTTTGTTTATAAAATGCTAACTCAATTTCTAGTACAGCTACCTTCCACTGACTAGTATCATATTCACTAAGAAGCTCATGATACTTGCTCCTAAAGTCATCCCTTTCAAGGGTAAGGTGTTCAATAGTTTCCTTGGTAAACCGAGCAACATTAATAGCCATGTTAGCAGCTCCCAAAGCTGGGGTATCAACAACTCTCTTCACCATTAGTTTTCCACTGAAATCAAACGACTCAGCAAGCACTGGTTTCCTAGATCTATGCACAATGACCAGATTGCTAGTGCATCACAATCTTCACTAAATATTGATCCCAAAGTTCCATTTCCAACTCTTCTTATGTTTGCACCATAGGCGTTTCATCCCTCCTTATGGCATCTAGGACTATAGCATCAACAATGGTCCACTTTGGTAGCACTATCATGCCACACTTCTTTACAAGTTCTCTTCCCTCCTAGGGAGTGAGCTTTTGAAATTAATTTTTCATAATGCTCCTCACATTTTCCTAGATGATACTCTTAGGCAACTCAGGGTGCTAGCTCCTTTCAAGGGCCAGTTTCTTTGCATACTCTGTAGCTTTGGATTTCCACCAGAATTCTTTGAATGTGGATGTCTCAACAAAGGATACATCTTCCATAAACTCCTTGAAAGATTCAATTCTCAATTCATCTGCATTATTTATACCACTAATGTCAATTTTTCCCAACCTAAGACTACTTTTTCCTAAACTTGAGGCAATTTCCCTTACAAGGGAAGGAATTCCTTGTTGCATATCCTCAAGAGTGACATAGATGTCATCTTCATTCATATGAGAGTACTCAACCACTCTTATTTAAATTCTTTGCTTGTTCAGAGGTGGTTGCTTAGGAGGAGCAGGACTTCTAGGGGGTGAATCAAGATCAATCATAGGTACAAGACCCTATGTTGGAGGTGGTAGTGGTGTGCCCATAGGAGCATCTACTCTTTTCTCCTTAGAAGTTGTGAACCTTGGAATTTATCCTACTACAAATGTGCAAAATAACTAAGAAATGTGAATGACAAAATACCAAGGACACCTCAAGATTAGCCAAAAGAGTGATATAACGAAAAGGAAAATGAATAAAATGAAATGCAAATAGTTTCACCTTCCTTGCTGTTGATATCTCTTTGATTGTCCCTTGCTAGGAATGATTTGTGTGCTCCTTAGATGATGGATTGAGTGACTAAAATGCAAGATTAGATGTGCAATATGATCAAGAGAAATGGCTAAAATGATGGCAAAGGATTGAGGATGTAAATTAGCAGCATGTAGTTATGAAAATTCAAAAGTGTTGAAAATGCCCTTAAGGAGGGGGTATTTATAGGAGAATTTGAATTCTCTAGAGAATTCAACGGTCAAGATTGCTCCAACAAGGCCAAGATGAAGGGCTAAGGTGGGTTGAGACCCACAAGCCCTCACATCTTGACATGTGGAGGGTGAAGTGGACAAGAGGATATGAGGTGTAAATGAGGTGTCAAGAAGGTACATGAGGTGGAAAAAGGACATGCACCTTGGGGAGTGAGGAGATTTCCACAAAAAGGGATTCCTTGTCCCCAAGTGGGAGTGAAAGGGACATTTGAGGAATTTTGGAAATCCTCAAAAATCTACATGGGAAAAGGAAAGGTGGTTGGGGAAATAAATGTGAATTAAAAATTCACATTCCTAGGAGGATCTAGAGGATAAAAGTGGGCTCCAAAAAGGTGGGACTTGGTCACATGTAGAGATTGTGACAAGTCCAAGGTTCTAGAAGCCTTGAGGATGGAATGTGAATTAAAAATTCACATATAAAAGAGGGGAATCTAGGAAGAATAAAAAGGAATTAAAAATTCCTTGGAGAATGATTAGGCTAAATTAATCAGTAAGAGGATAATTAGGGGCTAATTAGGATTAAAAGCCAACTTGCAAAAGTTGGAGGATGTGACACATCCTAATCAAGGATTAGGCATGTGCACATCCTTAATGAAGAGATTAGGAAATGGATTAGGATTAGATGAAAATGACATGTGAGGAATTAAATAAATGTAATATTTATTTAAATTATTTGATGAAAAGAGGATTAAGGAGGGTAAGGTATTTAATTATTAATTAAATACCTTAGGGATTTAGCAGAATTAAAGATATTAATTAAATAATAGTAATATTATTTAATTAACTCGGATAAGAGGATGTTTAGATGAAAAGTGATAAATTTGGATAAATTAAGTGTCCAAATCTGGATGTCTACATTTTGTCCAAATTTGGATGTCTACAGAAGCAATACAGGTTGGCAAGCCCTGCTCTTCATCCATTGATTTCTTCCTCTGGGTGTAGATTCTCAATTGCTTGGGTGGTTAGTATGAGGGTCTTTCCTCCAATGTTTTTGAAGTGGTTTCCTCAACTTCCCTTGATTTTCCTTTGTCTTTGACTTCACGTTGTTCTCTTAGTATACCAACTACCTTCTCAAAATTATCCATGACATACATGGCTTTTCCAAGATCATTAGGTATGTTTGGAAAAGGATCATACTTGGGATGTTTCTTCCATTTTTCTTCTACCATCTTCTGATAAGCAAGGTACTTTTCTTTCCTCTCATCCTATTCTTCAAAGTTGAAAATTTTCTTGATAACATCTTCAAGATAACCAAAGATATGCACAAAATTATTGAATCTCTTCTTCGCTCTCAACTTGGTAATAAATGCTTCAGGATCATCATTCCTTGGGCACATAGTTTGTAATCTGTAAGGCACCGGCAAATGTACCAACTACTTCCATGCCCCTTTCATTAGAAGATAATCAGCAAATATTGTCCATTCAAGGAAGAATGACCCCTTCCTTCTTGTTTCTGGTAGATGCACTATCTGAGAGGCTCCTAATTGCCTCATAATTTCAAGGAATCCTATCCTTAGTGGTACATCTCTTGGAAAAAAATATGGATCTAGACCATTTCCATATACCCTAAAAATTATTCTATCAGGATATAAAATCAAGTCTCCCCAGTTATGAATCAACTTCAAGTTTGGCCTCAGCTCCATGGGTTTTAAGAATTTATGAATTTGTCTGGGAATTCAGGGTGGTTCATATACAAGATACCTCCTTATCCTTGATGCAAAAACATTCTGAAATATCACAAAATTATATTTCTTATCATCCCTATCCAGAATTCAGGTCCAACACTGAACAGGAAGATCAACTCCTTTCCTTCTCAAAGTCATGTCCTCAAAATACTCTACCCTTTATGCAAGAACTTTTTCATTAGTAGTGAATACCACTAGAACTTTACCCATTTTTTTCTTTCTTTTAGTTCAATTAAACCCTGGTGAATATGCTCCGCCAGATAAGTACCATAGTCATAAACTATGCTATATGCTAGATGTTGCAAATGTGTGGCCAAATAGCTATACTCTTTCTGCAATGTATCTGGTGAAGAGAAACTAATGATCTAGCACAAGGAATAGACAGTCTTCCTAAAATAACTCATTGGGAAAGGCTCCAACTCATTCTCACCAATCTTGAGCTTTCTCTTATGTTTCCAAATGCTAGTCACTGTAGTATGCAGAGGCAACATATTTTTTCTAATGAACACCTTGGTGTTGTTGTGTTCTCTTCTAATATCATCCATATCCAGAGGAACCAAATTCTGACTCCACTCATGCATGTCAAAAATATCTTCAATCTCTTTCCTAGTTATCTTTACCATATCCTCCCCATTAAACATCCTAACCACCCTAGAAATTGGGTCATAATTTGAGGCAATATCCTTCAAGAGATCCACATCCATATACACATTGGGAACAACTAATTTTCCCATATCTAACTTCCAAGGATTACTAAGAGGAGTTCCAAGGTTCCTATTTCCAAACCAATGTTGAAAAAGTTTCCACCCAGTATATTGCACTTTAGCATCCTTTATGTAACACTGCTTATCCATCACTCCTTTCACAATTGGGCCCTGAAATAAGACCCTTCCTTTCAACTTCTTATTCATAGAAGGTGGAAATAAGTCAATTACATCCTGGGAGAGAGTTCTAGGCTAGGTTGAAGAGGTGGCAATTTGTACTTTAGGAGCCATGTTTACCAAGGTTTCAAACGGGAAGAATTTTAACTAACGACCTCCTAATTGAAACTTGTGACTCATAACGAGTATTAATTCTCGATAATTTCACAGGGCTATGGCACCTTTAAAAATAGAATTAACCCTAATTCAAGGTAATGGAAGTAAAGCAATAAAATACCCTTCTCAAAGAAAATTGAAAGTAGACCCTAACTCATAAAACTGAAAAAACCATGAAACTAGGTTTTTCGTACTTACAACCTTTCAATTGTGATAAACCCTAATACCAGTCGGGACTAATTTTGAAAATCACTCTTTCAATTCTTCATATCACTCTAGACACATTCTTCAATTTCAGATGGGCAAGAACTGACTATATACACAGGTTTTGAAAGCAATTGAATGATTTTATGAGTCACCTCCACCATTACTGCCCACTCGCGTGAAGTAAAATAGTTGCAATGGGTTTCTCATCTTTGAATGTGTATCATCCATCTTCAGCTAAGATGGCCATCTTGAATGACTCAAATTGAGTCAATGACATTTGAATTTACATTGTTGTCCCAGCTAGGATAAATGGCCAATAGAAACATGTCAATTGGACCTTCTTCAGGTACCTGTGGCCTCCACCCGCTAGTAGCTATAAGACATATGTGGTGGCTTCTCACAGGCCTCACTTCTTTTAACGATCCTGCATCTTACCTTTGCAAGCTAGTGGGGAACAATGGCGATCATCCTTCATCTTTTTATCATCGTTGTTGATCTTAAAACTTTGATCATTAGAATGGAACACAACAGTTAGGCCCACACACTCGATCAGACACACATATTCATCTCACTGACCTCATAGTAATTAAACCACTATCACTTGGGATGGGCAAGCCAGTGGGGAGTGGCCCAGATTAAATCCCGCAATCTGGTAATCATCAAACCTGCATGTACAATGAAGTTAGTCATTAAAGGAGCCTTGACTAGGCTGACGAGAGTTTACCCCTTGGAGATTAATGACTTAGACTTAAGTCATTTAAAATATTGAAACCCACCTTTGGAAATATTACAATGCCCAGTGACAAGAAATGACCAAACAACCTAGGAAAAGGGGTCGGTTAAGAACACATAATAATGGCTCAAAATGCAACTTATGTTACCGGTAACTAGGAAAAACAAGTCAACACAAAATTAAAATGCCCAAGGGTTGCAAATGGAGCAATTGAAGACAATGTTATCCATGTAGAACCTTAAACCCTACTTATGATTGCCATGTGACATGTTGTCACCGAAGACGAAAAGACCTAAAAATATCAAGGATTTTTGGGGCTCTATCATATCACTTCATCATTGAATATTTCATGTTATTTTCAATATCCATGGTGAGTTGATATGCATGATACAATGTTGTGGGCTCCTTATCTCTCAACAAATAATTCATCTCATTATCAAATGCACCTAGATATACAACTAGACATTCTACATCACTTGGTCTCACACTTTCAGGAATATTTCTCACTACTTTTATAAATCTAAGGTTAAAAGAAGGGATCGACTCCTCTTCATCCTTTTGAATTTCCATAAATCCTTTTCTTACTACGTTCAGATTAACCCTTTCACCAAATTGTTCTACAAATGCTATCATGAACTCATTCCATTAAGTAATTGGACATAATGGACAATATGAGAACTAGTCTCTAGTGTCTTCCTTCAAAGACTGAAAAAACAACTTCATGACAACATCTTCATGGTTTACCTCATAATCTCCAATCAAATCAATTAATGCATAAAATGTCTAGAAGCTGATTTTGAACTCTACCCTATAAATTTGGGCAAATGTTTCCTAAAATCATTAGGAATTAGGTTTGGGAAACCTTGAAAACCACTCAAGTCCAATGGCCTATATCTCCCAATAGAGAAATTCCTTTGGTGGTATGATAAAGATTGCATGCCCTACATGTTTTTACATGACATTCCACAAGGAAATACAAGGGAATGATACATTTTCTTGTATCCCTATTCCACCACAAATATCAACTTCACAGTTGATCATTTACCGCCTTACTCCTTATTTTGATCATGATTTTAAAATGCATAACTCAAATACATTTATTCATTAGCCTTTCTAATAGGAAGACTTCAAGGTGGAGCATACTTCTTCAACCCAACAAAAATAATTTTTATTATACCTTATAAGTATGTAAGATTATTACTATCATTCCCTCCACTAGTGCTTAATTTGCTTAATGGGAAACAAAATTTCTCCAGATCATTCAATATGGTTTTCCTACAAATTTACACTTCTTGAAAACCAAATTAGGGGAAGATACCTGGATATGTTGTAGTTGCTTTGAATTATGCTCTTGAATAGAAAAGTTTGCAGATCTGAAGCTATATCATCATTCCATCAAGTTCTTTGCATAGAGTTTCCAACTCTTTCTTCAAAGGAATCAAACTTCAATAATATGAAGTTTCCTTCATGAATTGATCTCAATTTAGGTTTCCTTGACTAGCAAATCCATGCATGACTTCCATATATTTTATTTCTTAGCAAATTTATCATTGTACTTTAAAAATCTTATCAGATAATGCACACTAATACATAGATCTTGGAGTCCCCACTCACATATAGTGAGAAATTATGAAATTGTTCATCAGATTATAACAGTGTTTGTCAATTTCAAGGGAAACATAGAAAATTCTTGCAACATTTATATGAATTAATATTTTCAAAATGGATTTACTGAAAAATATTTGACTCATTAATATGACAGTCTGCAATTTGATTTATGAATGCCTTTCCCAGCAAAGTCGCTAATCCATTGGTGACTCATATGCAAAAATGTTTTTCCACAATTTTTAATCTCTAGTCACATACCGTTGTGAAACTTCAGTGACTCTTTAATGAAAAATGATCTTTTATCACAATTTTCTCATGCCATTCCCTAGCAAAGTCACCAATCTATTGGTTTTTTTTAGAACCAAACTTAATCTCACCATTCACCTATGAATTTTCTAGAATACAATGATAATTAAAGGAAAGGATTGGATAACAAGCAAGTAAGGATTTTGAGGCCCTTACTTCTACACTTTGGGCTCTATGAAACCTAGGAGGGTAATTCTAGCAATGTTCACATGATATTCCTTTCCCATTTTATCATAAACATTGTAATACATAGATAATTCTCATATAGAGGCTAAACCAACAGAACATATCAAAGAAGTTGGTTTTTTCTTAATGATAGTTCATATTAGGAGGATGAGAATGATAAAGCATAACATAATTGTGACCCGTTTTATAGAATTTGATTTAATGAATGGTTTGTTGTTGAATTAATCAACACAATGCAATACAATTACCTCACTTAGACCAGTGCCTTATCCTTGGAACAGAGTCAACTCTAATACCCACATAATTTGATATCAATGTTCACACATGACATTATTCAAAGTTTTGAGAATACTGCATTACAGTATTCCAACATTATGTCTCAACCATCACTTCTTACTAGCATCCTAGCACTAAATTTAATATAAACCTATAGCTCTATTCAAGCATTTACATCAATTATTTGAATTAATAATCAAGAATGAGACCATACATCCATTGGAAATCAACAAAGACAAATAAGATAACCCTTGATTATATTATTTATAGTTTATAAAACTAGTACATAGGAGAGAAGATGGTGTCGAACACACACTATTCAATTCTATATTGCTAGTATTACTATCAAGCTTACATATGCACATTAGTAGACTTGAAACTAAGACTTCTTAACACTAAAATGTTCAGTATCCTTTACAATTCTCTGTGTGATCAATTCTAGAATAACCAACCAACCTCTTTGTAACTAGCCCTAAAATCCCATTTATAGAGACATGGGAGCGACAAGCATCAAGCCAATTTACAATTACAATCACATTTGCATTTGATAGTTAATTTCACTTTAATTTTAGAGATTCCCCATATAGGACTAATTCACCACCTTGGGTGACTTAGTCCCGGTGCAAATTCTACATTTTTATTTTCTGCATTTTGTTTCCCATTTTTGTAATTACTATTAGATTTTGTTAGTGTTTTGTTTCTGTGCAGTTATTTTCTATTATACTTGAGTCATTTTCATTAGTATTATTTTTTTTAATATAAATCATAGATAGCATTATATTTTTACAATGTTCATTTTTAGCATTAGTTCCTAGTCCTTTTAGATCAGCTTCATCAGAAAAAGAAAACACAAACTTCACAACATTAAATGAGCCAATCAAAATAATGATTCATTTTAGAACAACCATATCATCCAAACCTCTTAGTAGTGATGACTTGGATAGGTTAGATGAAACCCTACAAGGTTTTCTCTCACCAAGTCCATCCACTAAGGCTTGTGATGACAAAACTAGATCAATTAATGACAACTTATCCCCCAAACCTTTTAGTAGTGATGACTTTGGTATGTTAGATGAGGCCCTTGAGGACTTCATCCCACAAAATCCATCCACTAAGGTTTTTTGTCGGCAACCAAAAACAAAAGATGTCAATGTCATCCAACCTCAACTTGTCCTTTACCCACCTTCACATCAACCTCAACCTCCACCTAAACCTGAGTTTACCCTTTATCCACCACAACATGATGATGTTGCACACACACATTACACTTGAAATAACCCTCACCCACCCCAACCAACACAAACCTCATAACCTTTACCCAATACCACACTGCCTAGTGCTCCTTGATTATGAGAGTATGACCTTTTTGAGCAACTTAAGAGCACCCCTACCAAAATATCCCTTTGTGACCTTCTTCAAAATTCACCCAATTATCATTCACTACTCCAAAAATCCTAGGAACAAATAGTGGTTCCTCCTAGTACAAA
The DNA here is from genome assembly GCA_007258455.2 of Sequoia sempervirens. NCBI lineage: Eukaryota > Viridiplantae > Streptophyta > Pinopsida > Cupressales > Cupressaceae > Sequoia > Sequoia sempervirens. The sequence goes on from VDFB02252616.1 coordinate 29,302,900, forward strand.
CACAAATTATGTGGTAACTCTTCTAAAATGAATGAATACTATTAATGTAGACATTACCTTTCATCAACATGAGCTCCCTCTATTAGAATTAAGAAAAAAAAAATGAGGCCTTTATGATCATTTCCCAATATAATACAATAGGCATCAAGCACACCCTTGTTGATAATGGCTTTGCCCTCAATGTGTGTAGTGTGAAACTCCTAGATCGATTACATGTGAATAAATTGCAAATCAAACCCGATTCCTTATCTATCAGAGAATTTGATAACACAACAAAACAATTGCTCAGTATTATCACTTTACCTATAACAGTTGGAGTGGCTACCTTGCAAACTCCTATTCATGTCATTCCCTATGATCTTGCATATAATCTTCTCTTGGGTAGGCCATGGATTCATGAGATGCATGTGGTGCCTTCGACTCTTCATTGCATAATGAAATATGTCTATAACAATAAAGTATATCAAGTTGAGATCGACCCTGAGCCTGAAAGTTGTTTGCAACTTGAAAAGGGAACTACAAGTCCTTTGAATACTTTAATTCCAACATCTCACATTGAGCCTCTTGAGACCAATAAAAAAGAAGAAGAATCTGTGACTAAGTTGCTAGATGATGATTGCGGAACATTGGAATTCACACCTTCATTTATGGATGAATATATCATTACCTAAAAAGCCAATGAAAAACAAGAACAACCCATGATTATGTTAACTCGGAATTTTGAAGAATCTTCTCTCACCTCTATCTAATCTCCTTTGGCTAAAAACACAACTTATACAACTAATTTTCATGAGATAGGTTATCAACAACCACCTAATCAAAAGGAAATGGAAAGACTTTATGGGAAAGGCTATCAGCTTGTGAAACAATTGGGATACAATAGAAAATGATGTGGGAAGAATAAATAAGGTATTCGAGTTGCTATTGAACCTAATCCTCAAGATACAAAAACTGGGTTGGGATATTCTTTTTCTAAGACAATGAAAGCTTCTCAATGACCATCTTTGAATGTCAACACTATTTCATGAAAACCAAGACATACCCTTACAATAAAGCATCTTGAGTTACTTGATATGGATCTACCACCATCATGGGAATACGTGGAAAATTATGAAGCCTTAAAACAAATGTTAGGAGTTTATGATAACATATCTTCTACTCCTCCCATGAAACGGGTCACTTGTGATATGAGTCATACCAAGCAAAATGATACAAATAATGAGAAAGATATGAATACAACACCATATGATCCTGAGTTTCCTAAGTCAAATGCACTGCCCTTAGGGGATAAAATTGATGTACCAAAGGATATAAATGATAAAGACAAAATCATTAAGATTGGGAAGTGCCTTGATGATGAAGAATAAGAAGAGATTTGTAAAATTACTTAATGACTTTCCTGAACTATTTGCTTGGAAATATTCAAACATACCAATAATAGATTCGAAGATTGTAACACATAATATTGTTCATGTTGAAAATTCTAAACTTGTTTTCCAAAAGATATGTAAGATGCATCCTAAGATAGCCTTGCATGTTAAGGGAGAACTTGAAAAACTCCTTGATGTGGGTTTCATTTTCCCCATAGATTATTCTTCTTCCATCTCCAACATTGTCTTAGTTGCCAAACCTAACAATTGTATTAGGATATGTACGGATTTTCATGACTTAAATAAAGAATCTTTAAAAGATGATTTTCCACTACCTAACTTAGACATGGTTGTTGATTCAACTGTCAAACATGCTTTGTCGTCATTCATGGATGGATTTTTTGGCTATAATAAAATATTTATCAACCCACAAGATCAATATAAGACAACCTTTACATCTGTTTGGGGAACATTGTGTTGGGTCATGATGCCTTTTGTATTAAAGAACGTAAGTGAAAATTATCAATGAGAAATGACATTCATATTCCATGATTACATACATAAAATTTTGAAAGACTATGTTGATGACATTCTTGCTAAATCTTTTAAACATCAAGACAATATTCTTGTTTTATGAAAAATATTTGAACGGATGCAACAATACAACATGATACTCAATTTGAAAAAGTGCATCTTTGGTGTAGATAGTGGAATTCTTTTAGGGTTTATCATATCTCACAGAGGAATTGAGGTGGATACAAAGAAAATTGATGCTATTATTAACATGCCACCTCCCAAAAATATTTCTCAATTACATACATTACAGGGCCAAATTCAAGCCATCCATCATTTTGTAGCCTCTTTAGCCGATAGAATGCTACCTTTCACACACCTCCTCAATAAGGATGTGTCTTTTGATTGGAATGAGGATTGTAAATAGGCCTTTGAGAGTTTGAAGGAATACCTTGCAACTCCACCTATTTTATAGCTTATTATGCCAAACAAACTATTCATCCTAACATTATTGCATCTGCTCATGCTCTTGCAGTATTGTTAGCTCAAAAAGATGATACTAGAAAAGAACATCCAATTTATTACATTAGTCAAACTTCAATTGATTATGAAACATGATACATGCCAATTGAAAAACAATGTTTAGCCCTTGTATTCACTACTAGAAAATTGTGACATTTACTAAATGCTATATAATATAAGTTATGACAAAATTTGATCCTCTCAAACATCTTTTTCATAAAATAGACTTATCAGGATGTTTAGCAAAATGGGTTATGTTGTTGATTGAGTTTGACCTTAAGTTTTTTTAACAAAAAGCAATTAAAGTCCAAGCCTTCACTAACCAATTAGATGATGCTCCTTCTTCTTTAGTGTTACCTAGCAATGAATCTTTTCTCGATGATAGTGTGCTGACAACAAGTATTTCTACATGGGAATTATCTTTGATGGATCTAAGTGTAGAATAGGCTCTAGTGCTAGAGTAATCTTAGTTTCTCCCAAAGGAAAACCTATTCCCTTATCGTATCGACTCAACTTCCTATGCACAAATAACACGGTTGAATATGAGGCATTAATTACTGGGTTGTGTGCCACTTTAATCATGGGTGTCAAAGATATTAAGATCTTTGGTGACTCACAATTAGTCATTAAACAAATTAATGGAACATATCAAGCCAAACATGACATATTATCCAAGTACAAAGATCTTATCATGCATTTGGGTGATCCCACAATAGTGGTTTATAATTTTTGGCCAAACTGGACACTGAAATAGATTTTTTTAACTAAATATTTACTTTCGGGCACCTATAGTAGCTAAACCATGAGGAATTTGGAGATGATGCAAACTAGAGTTTCGTAAAAAAATTTCTATAGATTATAAATATATTTTTTTCAAATTTTTTGTAATCAAATTTCACTTATTTTTACTTCTCCCTCGAAAACTAGTTTTCTTCAAAAAATAGCATTTTAAAAAAGTGACGCTCATCATATAATGCATAACTTTCTTTCCCATGAAGGATAAAATTCTAATTATTTCTAATTTAGATTCATAACTCTGATATCTAGTGCTTCCACTTGGTTAGATAGTTTTTTATTGAATATTTTTTCTTTAATCAAGTTTTGAAGTCAAACCAATTATAATTCAGACATAGCACGACCGTATAACGCATAACTTTTTTTGTATGTATCAAAATTCAAAAAAAAATTCTTCGTTGGATCAAGGACTTCAATATCTAGTGCACTCATATTTTTCAAAAAAAAAAATTGATAATCTGTTATTTTTCCACGTACAGAATAGAGAGCTTGATTTTCGATGAACAATTGACATTCACAATAAATAAAAAATAAATATAATAATAAAATTAAATTTATTTAAAATTATACTTTTGGAAGCTTATAATAAGGAATACATACTTTAAAAAATAAATTTTGAATGAATTCATTTGATCCCCAAAATTGATAAAATTGGTTTTTTATCAGCATTTTGATAGGTGTAAAGGAGACTCCGTTATAGGTATGGTTTCACAAACAATCTAAATCAGAATATCAGAATATATATCTAAAATCAAATATAATTTATGAATCTCAAATATCATCTGACTTGTGGGATCAGCCATTTGATAGAGAAGTTCACACATCTACCATTGATAACATCCCACAAAAAGATAATCAGCTTGCAGATGCAATGGAAAGTGCAACCTTTCTTATTTCTCCTCAAGATCCTTCAAAATATTTCACATTCACAATCCACCCTATTATGAAACCTTCGATTGATGACAAGACTAAAGAGGTTTTAACAAAAGATGAAAAATCAAGTGAAAGGTATGATGCCATATTCAACTATTTGAAAAGTGGTACCTTTCGCCAGCTGACAACTAAAACCCTTTGTGCTCATTTACAAAATCTTGCATCTAAATATGTGATCCTCACAGATGTGTTATAGCAAAGGTCGTTTAATGGTATCTTACTGTGATGTTTGAACAAATCTGAGATACCTCTTGCACTTCACCAAGCCCATGAAGGTGATTTTGGTTGAAATTTTAGAGGACAAACATTGGTTCAAAAACTTATCTGTATAGGGTATTATTGGTGTCACATGGAATGCAATTGCTTTAATTATGTTCAAAACTATCATAAGTGTCAAGAACATAGTAATTTGCATCATGCTTCTGCTAGTGAAATTCAAACTCAACTTCTAATATGGTCCTTTATGGTTTGGGGATTGGACAGTATTGGAAAAATTTCACCTCCTTCCGCCGAACATACCTTTATTATCACTGCCACTGATTATTTTACAAAGTGGGTAGAGGCCATTCCTCTTCAATCTACAACAACTAAAGTAATATGTCAATTCATTTTCGAACACATTATTGCTCGCTTTAGACTCCCTTTTGCATTAGTTTCTGATAATGGTACACCATTTAAGAATAATGATGTGAAGAAATTTTTAGAGACCTTTTATATCAAACATCATTTTTCAACACCTTATTACCCACAATCTAATGGTCAACCTGAATCAACTAATAAAGTTCTTGAATTTCTTTTGAAGAAAATTGTTAATAAAAATCATAGGGATTGGTGCACACAATTACATTATGCACTTTGGGCTTATTGTAAAAGTGTTCAATCTTCACAGGGACCACACCTTATAATTTTGTCTATGGTAGTGAAGCCATCATGCCCTTAGAATTAGAAATCCCTACACTAAGAGTTGCTTTCCAAGGAATTGTTGACGATACACATTATCGAAAACAACAACTACATCAACTGGAGATGCTCGATGAATAGTGTATTAACACTCTTGAACATCTTCAAGCTTATCACAAAAGGAAACATAATCATTACAACCTTAATTTTATCCCTTGATCCTTCCAACAGGGTGACATAGTTCTATCTGCTAATTATTGCAACGTCAATGCCGACCCAAATAAACGTGACAAGTTCAGTTCTAATTGGTTGTGACCTTATATAGTTGACAAAGATTTTGGGTTTGGTTCATACATGTTAACTAAGCTCAATGGTACACCCCTTAAAGAACCTCTCAATGTCATGCATTTGTGTTGGTATTATGTCTAATCCCTTTGAATAGTATGAATTATAAATCAGTATTGTTAAAGTTATGGGGTCTTATCTTATATACTTTCATATTGCTTCATTCTTGACAAACGATCATGTGTATGTCTTGAACACTAAAGTGATTATTTAATTTTTTTTCATAATTACTTTAGGTTTCATATTATTCACCTTGGTATTATGTTAAGTTAGATTATTTTATAGATTATATATGCATTTAATTTAACATAACCTTCTTAAAACAACAATGTTGTATCTAAGTGAAACTGAAATATGTTTTAATTTAGATCACATAAATTCTATTAAATCATGTAGAAATTAGTTAAATAATTTTACAAAAGCTATTTAATTAATCACATTGCCATTTAAAATTCAAATATATATATCCAAAGTTTTATGTACATCTCATCATAATATACAACATCACCAAGGTCTATGAGAACTAGACCCCTCGGGATCTAGTGCTCGCAATCTGGTACCCATACGTCATGAGACGGTCATGTGTGATTATGATCGAGATCCACTGAATCTAAGTGCAAACTCCAAACCTTGTACTCACCCAAGAGCCACATGATGCTCCTTTTCTATCTGATCCCTCTCCACCTGTAGTCATGATATCTCTACATGAAATCTCTCAACCTCTGCTGGGGTCTAGGATGACTATCGTGCGATCTCAGCTTGACAGAGTCATCTCCTCACACTCTCATATGTTTCCTGGAGCCTCACAAATTGTCTCAGTGACTTTGGTTCTTCCTCCACGATAGGTGGAAGCACGTAATCAGGGTCCATCTCCTCCTCATCAATGGATGCAAGTACTATCTCTATAGCAGCCCGACAATAGAACTCTCGCCAGTATCTCATCACTCCTACAAGCTAGAAACAATACACAATTAGTAAAAATCATCATAATATATATATATACAAAAAAACATAAGCACTAAAGTACATTCATAAAATCAAATATCATCACCTATATCACCAGTGGGCTGAGCAATCTCAATGTCATCCTGGATAGGGGGCATGGATGTTGTGCTAGCCTCCTCTCGACCATGAGTACTGGTGCCTACTGCAACTGTTGCTCATGACCTCATCATATAGATGGGAGAGGAATCTCCCCACTGTCAATCCTCAGCTCCTGTCTCATCACTCTCACTCAAGGGTAGCTCCTCCTCCTCTCCCTCCTGGCCATCACAATCTGGATCTACATCCTCATCGTACTCATCATCAATCACATCAGTGAATATATCAGTAGCCCTATAGCATGTCTCCTTGGCTCTATCCTCTTGGTCATCCCTCTCATCTGGTAGTGTCTCTACATCTCCCATTGGCTCATCCATCAGAAATACTGGTGCTGGTCGAGTCACTATCCACCACTCATCATGCTCTCCTATGGCACTAACGTCGTCTGTGTCAGAGACTAGCAGCTAGTCATGATCAGAGTAGTCAAAGTCACTCTCAACTACATGCTTGAGAGTGAGTCACGCTATATCACTTGATCTCTAGGCACTTCACACTGATCTCCTAAAAGAGGGTCATGCTTAGGGTGGTTTCAACACCTGTCCAAACTGCCACATGACTCAATCATAGTAGAATGGTTGTACTACATGGTCATGTCGTCCAACCAAAAATATATCCATCTCCATCCTCCTCAACTGTCTGGGATGATCTGGCCACTGTAATTCCAGCTGATAAGGTCTCCAAAGGACCTCATCCTCATCCAATCAGTCAAATCATACCCTCCAAAAATGAAAATCACCATACTACCATAATCACCACAGAGAATAGCTGAAAGCCTGAGGATACCCAGCTATTGTTGCACATGGATAACCGATTGGTCTGGTGCATGTAATATGCTCAAGGAACCACACCTGTAGAAGTGTGCAATGCACCATACTATCCACCTCTTGGAATACAAATCACCTAAGATCATAATATAGATGTGCTAGGATACACCAACCCCATGTGTATATTGTGTGTTTCTCTATCATCCCTCGAATCAAGGGGACTAGTCCTCCCTCAAGGTGTGTCACCCACCCATCGGGGATGAGAACTAGTGCTATGATGTGCATCATAATCTGTCAAACCACTGGTGCTCATGAATATAAAAGCATGCATAGACAAATCAATATATCCTCTAACCCATGCATCATAAACCAGACCATTTAGAATATACCGTAAATCAGCCCTCTACTCATGGAAGGTATGGTCTCTATGGAAATATAATTGTTCTCCTCGAATTGGCATGTAAAGAATCCAATGTACATCCTCCAAGGTGATTGTCATCTCCCTTGTTAGCAAATGAAAAGTGCATGTATCTACATTCCACCACTCGCAGAGAGCCACCAGCATGACATCGTGGTATCTCATAGGAGGAATCATATATGCCCAATAGATGCCCATAGCCTAAAGATGCTTTGTCTCCTTTGTTGACAATGCTAGAGCCAAATCTCTCAAGAAGCTCAACTGTCTCCCTCCTAATCACTGTCGTGATTGGGTGGGTACCTATCAAATTTACAAAAATATGCTCTAAAACTCATACCATATCTTCAATTTTTACTTTATTCATCATGTAAGTTTACTAAAGTCCATCTAGTGTGCTTTCCTAAAGGCCCTAGAAACTTTAGAACCCTTTTGGGACACTTCACAAAGAAATTGGACACTTTACAAACAAAAGGGATACTTTGCGAACAAATGGGACACTTCACGAAAAAAGGGGAAACTTTGCAAAAAAAATTTCTAAGATCCTAAATTAACCTATATATGCATAAAAATCATTAAATCAATACAAAATCACCAAAAAATCACCAAGCAAAAGTTGTAGAATTGACTCACCTCATGCTAATGCTCGTCACATGCCACCTGATCCCAAAGAATGTCCAAATGTGCTAGTGTGTATCCCCATTTGCTCGACATTTTTCCTTCTCACTTGTCACTCTCAAGCCACAAGAAGGTAAAATGAAATGGTAAGTGACAAATTACTCTCCTTTCCCTATTTTAACCTACTTTCATTTCTTTTTACTATGCATTAAATTAGGGTTTCTTCGATCTTACAAATTAATAAAGTACTTTTTTTCTTCAAAACAACATAACAGGAGCTAGGGAACTTTGTTTTTGACACCATTTGATGCATTCAAATTGTGATTTTGCACTCAATATCATTAAATTTCTATCGTTATGCGACATGGTACTTAGAAATGTCCTTCAATATGATATTTCTTGTTTGATGTGGCTAGATTGCTACCTTGATTCTACCTCCATAAAGCAAGTAGAATCAAGGGGGGAATACATCTACCCTTGAATTTGATTTCTAGAAGTTAAGTAAAAGTTTATTTGGAAAAATAACAGATTCGTGTTGTAGGATGCGGTTCCTAATGTTGTGGTCTTGTAGATAATCACATTGGGGGCTTCATTCTCCCATCTTTTGAATGAGTATCCTTTAAGAAGTAAAATGCATTGTTTAGAGTCCTTTAGCTTACATATGCATGTGGAGTCATATGTGTGCTAAAGTGGGGGCTAACTATGGACACAAAAATTGTACTCCTTTGTAGAAAGTATAATTTGTGGCCTAATTAGGTCTTATTTAGACACCAAGTTGCATCAATCACCCCTTAAAAACTGCATTTATAGGCCCTTAATGCTCATGATTTTGGACTTTAAGGCATATTTCACTCAAAAACCACTTAAATCCCAACAAATAACATTCAAACCACTCAAATTTTGTGAAACCCACCTCAAAAATTCCTGGTGGGACTAAGTCGCCCAAGGTGGAGACTTAGTCCCTTTTGGGGTATTTTCCACTTTTGAGTGGGAAAATCACCGACATAACTCAAATTTTTAAGGGATGTTAGCCTATGAAGTTAAACTAATGAGTAATTCAGTGTTAATGCCTATAAATACATGTTTTTAGGTCATTTTTCACATCTCCTAGTCATTTTACAAAGCAAAAATTAAAAGTCAAGAGCAAAATATCTTTCACAAGAAGTCTCATTAGTCTTCCTACAACAAAGTTGAAGCTTAAGGGCAGCAAAGTAGGGTTTTTTGTAGGTCTTCAATCTCACTTTTTTTTCAAGATCTTACATTGCAAAGGGTTGATCATGGATTCCTATGGTGAATCATGGATAAATCTAGGTTAAGGAGATGCAACTAGCCATCAAATCACACCTAATGACTTGTTTTCAAAGTGATTCCATCTTCCATTTTCTCTCTATCTTTGGGATTTAGGTTTTCATGGCATTTTCATGTCATTTGAATTCATTTGAAATGTTGTAGGGTTTCTTATATTGAAGTCTTGCATCATTCAAGTGCTATTTGCTTATCTTATTCTAGCACATTAGAATATAGGGTTTTGTCTCATTTCAACTTTTCCTAGTCTTAGACACACTTAGGGCTAGGGTTTTATGTAAATTTTATCTCTCACAAAGTTTAAATACCAATTAGGGGTTTGACTGAAGCAAACCCCCCATTATAAATCAAACTATCTTTTGTTTTATAGGGTTCTTCGAAGATTCAGATCTAGATTTCCATAAAAAAACAGAGTGCGGGTTGTGAAATTTCGTTTCCACTTTCAGATTTGCAAAAAATCCAGAGTGGACTAAGTCACCCATAGTGGCGACTTAGTCCCACTGCACTAATTATTTGGAGATTTTTATAGTTTCAGGTACCCATTTGACAGAAACAACTTTTTGGGCAATTTCCCTAATTTGGGACTAAGTCGCCTAGTTTGGCATAAGTGTCCTAGTTGGTTTAAAGATCAAAATTTCTAAAATTTCAAAGGTCTCTGCAATCTCCAGTTAGCTCTTCATCAATTTCCAGGTGCATAGTTTCTATCTTGTATCTTTATTTTGTCATCTATTGCATTTATTTCATCTTTTTGCATATCAGAGTGTGTTTTCCAACACTTTGCATTTCTTAGGTTTTGCATCATTTAATCATTTTCTTTTCAGATCAATGCACTAGTACATATTACATTTCATTTTCATTAATCTTGAGTGTAAACACCCTTGATTTTGGCCCTATTCCTTCCCTTTTAGGTGGAAAACCCTAGAAGAGCAAGTGCATAATAAGGTTTCCAAAATCTTTGTTTACAATATATATTATATAATTTATACTTTATATACTATAAAATATATATAAATAAAAAATATTATACAATATATAAATAATATAATATACAATATATAAATAATATAATATTATATTATATAAATAATATTATATAATATTATATAAATAATATAATATAATATCAATATAAATATAATATATTTATGGATGACTTGTTTTCAAAGTCAAAATCTAAAATATAGTTGCAAGGATGCAAGATGATTGAAATATTCTCAACCATTAGATTTTCAAAAATATTAAAAAAAAATGTAATTAAAGAAAAAAATAATTGCATTCTTATCCAATTTTATATTTAAAATAGAAAAAGGCGGGATAAAAATCCAACTATTTTTTTCTTTAATTTTTTTAAAAATTAAATTTTTAGATTTCTTTTAGTTATAACATATATAAATAAATAATAAATATAACGTATAAATAGTTAATTATATATCTATAACTTTTTGTTTTAAAGATCTTAATAATTATTATGTTATGATTGATATCGCTCTTGCTCAACAACTAGTGTGTGCCTAGGGCTTGTTGTTGGTAGGGTTTCCCGCATGGGTGTGGAGGAGGCTTGACCCTCCTCCACACTAGTGTCCTTGGCATTCGGGGTTGGACGAGCTTGCTTGGGTGTCCTTCCCTTAGTGTGTTTCCTCTTTTTCACTACTATGGAAAATCTTTTCCATCTTCCCTCGCTCATGCGAACCTATGCAGAGGGAAGTGTTTTCTAATGGCAGAGAATTCAAATCCTCCTAATGGGAATAAAAGTCCTACTAGTGGTGTAGATGGAATTCCACAGCCAAAGTATTTTAAAGATATTGTTGCTGGCGAGAAGGTGGAGTTTCCAAAGGGAGCCAAAGTTGTGGTGCAACCGTGCAATTCTAGCGAAGATGGGGGAGCAAGAGGAAGAGGTGAGTGTCCCCCCATATCTTTGAATTTGGATGTCTTGGTTCCAAATAATATGTTGAATGAGACAATTTCTGTAGAAGATAGCAAGTTAAAAAAGATATCCATTTTTTTCGCTACTATTTATCTAAATAAAATTTTGGAAAGAAAGTTCTTCGATGATTGGTTTTCTAGTGTCTGGGGAAAGAAACTTGGCATCCATTACTCTTATTGTAGAATGATACAAAAATGGTTGTTCATAATTTTTTTGAAAACCCACAAAATGCAAAAAACTATTACAAGTAAACAATTTTGAACTATAGGGAAATGTATTTTCAGGGCTTTAGAGTGGTTGTTGGATGCAGTGAATGAAGAGATATTGGCATTATCAAGCCCTAGGTGGGTGGTTCTGAAAAATGTCCCACCCTGGCTCTGGAACTTTGTTTAGCTAATCCTTGAACCCTATGGGAGAATTCTAAGGTTGGATGACTCAAAAACTGCCCTATCGCATGCTGATGAGAGGGATCTTGTATCTCTCTTCCCTAGGGTGGATATCCTGGAAGGTGTTGTAATAAAGCTAGAGAGTGGGGAGGTAATGTGCACCATAGAGCTACTTCGTAGACTAAATGCTTGCTATCTGTGTAGGAGAGAGGACCACCTAAGAAGGAATTTCCCTTTACTAACCAAGAAAAATAGTAACAATAATCAAAATGCCACAATCTTGAAGAAATATTCAAAAATCCCTAATACATCGGTTGCTTAGGCTAGGGACTCGAGGGAAGGTGATGGTCGTGGCACAAAGTTCAGCGTGCCAAACCATGCTAATATTGCAACACACCATAATGGCTTTTATTTTGTGGGTTCCTCGCTAAATACTAGCTTGGAACCTATAATTGGAATAAACCCTAATGCTCCAAAGTCCATTCATGAAGAGACAAGAGGTATTTTGAAAGATTGCGGGTTACTCTCAGCTGCAAGAGAGGAGAAAAACCCGATAACCCCTAATAATAATGGCATTGAAATTACATCATCAACAGACCTGGTGGAGCTAGATTGCACACAGGTAAGAGATGAGACGGAAATAAAAATAGGAAATAAAGAAATTGAGACATGAGAGCTGAGTGATACATCGATAAAGACTCCCGTCATAATAATTTGATGGCGATGGACACTAATTGGGAAACAAATAGTGATAATAAAAATGGTAACGCCAATCTTCTAAATAATACCAAGGACTTTTGTCACCCTAAGGAAAGTAGAATGCCAAGGAAAAATGTGTAGCAACTAGCTTTGGAAAAGCTAAGAAAAGGTAGTGATGTGCCTAAGGAAAGGAAACCCTTTGAAAAAACATACACAATGAAAGATTTTAAACTCACTCAGGTGGTGGAGGAAACAAAGAAGGATGCTAATGCAGTAGTCACCTCTTTTGTCAATAGTGTCATTGCCCCCCCCACAACCTCTATTGAACAAATGGTGTGTGCCTATGAGGGGAACTTGCAACCTGCTTGTATCCAACATGGTACTACCATTGAAACTAGTACAAAGCCGACACTGGATGAGGCAGCAAAAGAGCCCCATAGGGATCCTAGAAACATGGGTGAGTTGGAATCTCCTGGTACCTTATTAGATACTAGTGGGAGAGTGTCCTTACCCCTCGAGGAAAACCTGAAAAAAGAGGTGGCAGTAGAAAGAGAAGGTGTCAAAATCATCCTACCGTGGCAAAGCAGGTGAAAGGATGCTTCTTGCTCCTACACAAAGATTAGTGAGTTTTTAAGGATACTAAAGATCCCACTCCTATGGAGATTAGGGAATGTGGAAGAGACTATAAATAAAAGACACTTACATAGGATTAATATTTTTGCAAGGAGAAGCAAGTAGGCTATTATCCCTGCAAGGAGAGGCATCCTCAAGGTCCTAACTAGGAATAAAAGAAGGAAAACAACCACCATTATCCTAAGGCCTAGTGCTAAAATACTTGAGGCCAGTGACAAGGTGCCAAAGTGTTT